>JAANSQ010002712.1:0-11375 GCA_036850885.1 Lepidocyrtinus dapeste
AACCCTTATTATGCTTTAACTCAAATGTAGTGCTTTTTAAAAGGGCCAATTAAGTAAATTGGCTCGTAAAAAATTGACGTGAAGGAGCAAATTGGAAGTTAGAGTCTTGGGGAAAAAATTCTATAGAATAAGGGAGTCAGTCACCTTTTGTTTTTACTTTCACGTCTCTCCTTTTCTCTCGAAAAGAATATTCCTCGTCGCAAATGTAAAGTAAATAGTTTAGTCTTGAGTTCGTGCAAGCATTTCAAGGAAAACCATGCTTTCGAGAGATGTTTCTCATACAAATGTATAACGTACCTGTGAAGCATGCATGCCTGGGTCGATGTAATTTTAATAGGGAAAATTCTTGCCTTATCTTGATCATGTGGGAAGAGCAGGAAACGAAAGCCAATTAGTACCTACTTCATATTTTCATCAACACGTCGCCCCTCAATCTTTCCTTAGGATTTTTAGTCGTGATAGGTTAAATAAAACAGATTTTTTATTAGGAAGGTGACCCTTTTAACTTTAAGTTTGGCAGCGTCTGTCTCAAGAGGTGATAACCGTGAAACCATGTCGTGCTATGAGGAAGTAAGCATGTTGAAAATCTTCGAAAAAACGTGCTTGGACAAAAGGTGAAGGATTCTACGGTTTTAAACATGTCAGCGTTGTAAAAGCGGAATAAACTTTTAGAAAAATAAGCAAAAATATATCGAAACACCTCCATAAAATAAAAGAACGCGAAGAATGCAAAACTTTTAGCAGAGATTTTGTTCTGATTTAGACTGACGCACATTCTCCTACACGATATTTATTTAGAATTTTATTTCGCAATAAATAAAAGCTAGAAATATTTTCTGTGATTCCGTGAAAAACTCCTGCAATGCGTTTCACTGGAAGTCATCGCGTAAACCAAAATCCAGTCTGGGTGAATGAAAGCGGAGCCATTTTTGTATATCCCTGAATAAGCGTTTTTTTCTGCAAATCTTGGAAATTAAAAAAGGCAAACAATGAGAGTGACGCTTTAAACCCATAAATCTTTGGCTTTAGCTTTTCTTATCACTCTGCCCCAGTATAGAATGGAGACGAAAGCTAAAGAGGAACCCAGTCATATTAACGAAAACGCCAAGCTCAACATAAAAATTCACGTGTAGGATTTTTGAACTCTTGATATATATTTTAAAAATTGGAAAATAAAGCAAAATGCCAAAATGACACGCCTCCGTTTCCAAAATCTGGTCTGGTGTCTTCATCATTTTAGTTAAATTAAAGATACTAAAATCACTTGACGCTGGAACATTTATCATAATGCAACCAAATGTCTTCAAAACACATTCACACTTTATACGCTTCAAGTTTGATGTAAGAGTCTCTCAAAAAATATCACCTCCAAAGAATATTTTTGTTGATGTCAGTTGTCTTGAGACATGACACAAATGACAAGCAGGGCAGCCAAAAGCTTACCATCAACACTAGCAATTTCTTCAATGGGGGCTTTAACACTAAAAATGAAATTGCTTCGCAGACTACATGCATTCCCTATCGTATAAAGGACAATGACAGTCCTTTTCCTTAGCTGGCACAAACTTGGCAAATCGCACAGCGCACATAATTCTTCAAGTCTCAGGTTTGCCGTAAACTTTGAGTCTAGCTTTCACTTGGCTTCCGCCCCAGAGACTCAAAACTCAAAAGAGTTGTAAATACTGGACAGATACACATTACCTTTGTATCAGCTTTCATTATTCTAACATTCTAAGGACAGTGTCATATATAGTCATAACATAGATATCTGATCATCATGGTGTTCTTGTGTAGTTTCGCCATTTCCTTAAACTAGGAGTCGACCTCCTTGTCATGGAATTTAAAAGTTTTCTCTGTAAAAAGGTCGGAAAGACAAACTCAGACAACAGAAGCCAACAGCCAACAACTTTGCAGTTTGGAGTTTGCTTTTTTATGCGTTCCTCTCCTAAAAACTAAATTTCATTACTTCAGAACTTACTTGCTCCAAGAGCATAAAAAATCTCAAGTGTAGAAAGGAGGACACATTTTTTTCCACATTTCTTGCAATATCATACAGCGTAGCAATAATAATTTTTTGTAATCCCTCTCTGCCCTCCACGTAGTTCTGATATGAGAAGGGAGTAGAAAATAAAGAAAATGGATGGAAAAAGAATATTTTTATTATTAAGTTAGACCATAAGAGGAAACTCTGTTTTCGAACAATTCTTCCAATGCAAAATGAAAATGCGAAAAGGAGAGGCTTTAAGTGTTTGGTAAAAGTGGGACTCTTCCAGGAAAATAGTAGATAGTAGCTTCGGTTGGAATACGTTTTCCTCATCCAAACAGAATATTGGAACTAGGAAGAAGATAGAATTCATAAGGAAGGAGAAGGAAAGCTCAGGTGATTTTAGGAAAAGGGTCCCCATTTCCCACAGCGGAGATCACTCAAGTAAGGAAGAAAGGGGAACAATGATGCTTTTCTCACAAGGCTTCCTTTTTTTATGTAATTTCTCTACAAAAAAGTGTAATATTTGTCTGTTTACTACTACTGTAAGCTTTTATTGGGACTAAATGGGAAATGAGAGTGAAGCAATATGCTTGAGCTGTGAAATAGCTCAGAGTAAAGTTACATGACTTTTTTAGGGTCACAGTGGGAGCTCCAGACAACTTTATGTATATTTGCATTCTTAGAGAAAATGTCATCGGTGAGTATGTTTCAAGCCATTGATGGGAGTTTGAGGTCATCTAGAGCTTAACAAATTGCAGATGGATTGGAAAACGTTGGCTAATTATTTATGAAGATTTTGAAATATTTGTAAATCATGTCAAAATGTCGTCAAAAATCTAAAAAAATCCCAAAAACGGAATGCCCATCTCTGCTCGAGTACTTACACAGTTTGCCATCCAGCTTTCGTGTGAATTAGGCAAAACAAGCTAAACTATTATGGTGTTCTTGATGCAGCATCTAGTAACACTGTCAATGATACCGAAGAAAAAGGATTGAATTCGAGTTTGCATATCAAATGTCATTGGTTCTTCTATGTCACTCAGCATGTTTTGTTCTCCGGTTTATTTTATAAAGGAGAAAGTTGGAAACTCCTGGAACCTGAATTCCAATAATTTTATATTTTGATCGAATCGTTACGAAATGGAATACGGACCAGGTTGAAGATATTCACATGAGACAAAGAAAATGTTTTCAAATTCATCGCCCCCTAAATTATTACGTTCATGACCATTCTACAATTTTTTTTCTCTAATTTCGCAACTTTTCCTTCACTATATGAATGATGATGACACGTTCGGGAATTCAGAGGTCATTTTATTAATATTATTCACGTTTGTTTTATGACAACGTCGGATGATGCTAGGAAAATTATGTTTGTTCTATGATATTTATTGCTCTTATCCTAAGCACTCATCGCTTCTGCTCCATATCGCATTGGCGAAGGACACGTTTACTCAAACCAAAATATTTTAGTGATGTACGGAATTTTATTAGTTTCTAATGTAAGCTACATGTTAAAAGCTTAGGGAATGTAAAGAAAATGTGCCATGTTGGTCACTAAATCATCCATGGTTGATCTTCCAGCTCATGCCATGTTTACATGTAATGGGTGGACTTGGACCTTAGACTTTTTTTTATGAAAGATAAGACGAGATGAGAGGATGAGGAGGACGAGGCGAAGCTATGCGAGGAGAAAAAAAATATAGAATTCGTTTCCTCCACATTTACTCCTATGGATTACATTTTCATGGAGTAGCCTTCTTTTATAATGCGTATATTATGACTGCGTGTGTAAGGATGAGTGTGGCTAGCCCGGTCCGCATAAAATGATTGATGATTTATGTGCGGTATCGTTCTGGATGACCAAGCGTCCGCTCAAACGTGAATTCGCAAAGTTGCAAGGAACCCTCTTGTTGTTCCTGATTTTTTCTCCTAGTTGCTTCATTTATTCCTGCCTATTAAACCTCAAAACTGCTGGGCTACTTGGGAGAGCCAAGTCAACAAAAAAATTTAGCGCTGACTCTCGATTGGAGTGGAGTGGACAAGGGCCATATCTTTTTTACGCTAGTTTGTCAGTTGATTTACAAAGAAATATTAAAGATTGCAGCCTTACATCCTGGCCAAATTAAAGGCTATCTTTCTATCATATATCGAATTCATCAATTACTTTTCAATACACCTTCCTTCTTTTGGCTTATGCTTCTATTGCGAAAAGGAATTTCAAACAAAATTGAACTTACGTTCATCTCCCTCTGCCAAAGATGGATACATCATTTTTGATAACTTTCTACGAAAGTAGCTTTCCTATCGAGGTTATCAACGTAGATTGTCAGATCAATGTCGGTATTTTTTCAGGGAATCGTACCAAACTTGCACTTTAAACTAAAGTCGTTTTCCATTTTCGTATGTTTAAATATAAAACTGTTAAAAACATTCACTTTCACATCAGTGATTTATTTATGATTTTTAATCATTATCAAAATTAAAATCACGCTTATGTAGATCAGCTCCACTCTTTACTAAACAAAACTTTTTTTTAAAGTTGCACATCACAAGTATCGCAACCCGTTAGTCTGATTCTAAGCAAATTCTTGGAGGTTTCTGGAGGTTCGAACATTTCAAATCGTGAATTATGCATTTATGATTCAAACTTTTCATTCATAAAGTGGAAATTTAACATTTCTAAAACTTCCAGAGATGTTTCCGAGTTCCGACAACGTATCTTTGCATTGAAGCGTTTCAAACCCGATTCACTACTAACCTTTCTCATTGAACAACACTTTTAAACTTTTTTATAGGAAACACTTCCTCGCACCATTTCATATGCTAATTGGTCTCCAACACCATATCAACTCGTTCATGATGAAGTCTGTTTATAAGATAATGGAAGAAATAACCGTAAGTAATTTTTCGATTGTCCAATATCTGGGATGAACTCCATTGTCTAATATTATCGCTTATCAATATCCTCAAGTATGATGAGACCATTCCAGATAAACTAACACTTTAGGGAGTTTTGATGTTGCTGACAATGACCAATAACGAAAGTGATCCTGGGGGGAAAATCCAATTTTCACAAGTCACTTCCAAAAAACTCGCAGAATTTCACCTTGTCCCTTTTCCTATAAGAATTCGTGCATCGATAAAAATGCAATTTAACCCAGACCCATAATTAGCATATTAAATTTCTCGACCACACACTCCTCGAAAAGATGACTACGTTGCAATAGCTTGCACAAACTTTCTGGTGTGATATGATGTGATGATGACACTTGACTTGGATCTTGTTCCACCTTGAAACTGAAAGCACTTTCGAGCCGGGAATGTAATGTGATACGTACGCTCTCTCGGTTCTCTAGAAAAACAAGAGACTAGAATCTAGAGCAGCAATGGTATGGTGTAAAGTGTTGCTATGTAATGTAAAAAAAAATGTTAACGTTCTCGTATCTTTTTTCACTTCCAAAGTCCCAAAAATAAACGGGTTGAGGTTGAGCCATTCAGGAAGGAAATTATGCCAGAATGAGAAAATGCTGATATCACGAGAGCGAGCGTCGTCTTGCAGTGAATGAGACGTGAATGAGAGCCAAACCACGTCTGTTGATGGGAAGAGTGAATACACCGGCCTTTAAAATAATGTGTCGTGTTCCAAACCCAAACTATACACTCCAATGCTCCACTACTCCACGCGTGCTAGGCCAATAAAAAAGGAAGCGGCTGAGAATCCCTCGCGCTCATCTCACATCTTTCCGAATTTTGGATGGAGGTGCAGGAGAAGGAGAGAGCTTACATGAACATTTTGCAGATGTATGTGCTGCCACCAAGTGAAACCAGAGTAGAAGATATTTAAGCAGTCAATCTAAATAGGAATAGGAAACGCTGCAAATATTATGAATCGAGTCATTCACGGAAGAAATTAAGCCTACGAACTACATTTTAGTCTTCTGAGCCATCTATGGTCAGCAAGATGAACTATGCAATATAACTATTCTGCTCTACTTTGCCTTTTAGNTATAACTATTCTGCTCTACTTTGCCTTTTAGTAAAAACCGGTAGAAAATGCTGCGTGAGCCTCACAAATTTTTTGGAGACAGAGACATGATACACAAAACACAAATGTTTAAGTTGAGCGTCGCTACTTGTTAATATTCAGGTTATGCCGTTGTGACAATATTAGATTCTTCCGGGACTTCATTAATCTGTGTGCATATCGACCAAACAATGGAATGGAGCTGGGTGATAGCTCATTTCATATACACTTTCAGTAATTCAGTTCATTGTTTCTCGCTCGATTTATCATGATATTTGTAATTCTCCCCTCTTAAGTTATTCTTTTGTGTCAGAAATAAAAAAGGCGCTCATCTGTCAGGTAGTTTATTTAATGAAATAAAATTCTTCTACAGCAAGCTAAGAATTTTTTCTTGATTAATACCCAACAATAAATTGTTCCAGTTGGCAAGTTTCTTTCCTTCCATACTAATGAGCATAACGATGAATAGTTGAAGTCCTTCGTATTATCATGATAATATCCCTTCTCATTACGAATGCTCTTCCCCTACATTTTTCCCTCGACTAAAGTTTGGCAATCAACACAAAAGAATAATGAGGAGAAGGATATGGCTCTGATGTGGATTGAAGACTAGAGAAAGAAAATATATTGCCTGAAATTACGTAATAATGAGCTCAATCAAGTATACTTTACTTTCTCCTTAACTGTCCTCATTTGGAAAGACGAGAGGAAAGGAAAATAAAGTACTCTTCTTTTCTACTTAAATCCTAAGTCAAATCTTTTCTTCGCTTTCTCCCAAAAAATTTCCACTTTCTCCTCCTCACATAGCTTGTAAGCCTCAAGACTAGAGGAAATAAAGCATAATAAAAGGAAAAAAAGTGGAGCTTTTTTCACCTGACATTTTGACAAGTGAGAAAAAAAGCTAAGTAAGTGGGAAAAGCGGCTTAAGGCTGACTTTCTCTCAGAAAAACTTACATTGCTCGGTGGAGGAAGTAGGTAAACCAAAGTTTACCTTTTCTTGGCATATTGGACAAACCATACTAGGGGAGAATGTAACAGGAAGGAAATTTTCGTGTATTTTACTTCTCTAGTGGCGTGTCGTGTCTTACCCAGCGATGAAGAAGGAAGGAATAAAAATGGAAAGTTTACTTTGGCTTGTCATCATCATCTAGAAAATATTTACCCATTTTTTCCCTCATATCAAACCTGAGGTTTGTTCGAATAAAATAAGGGACAGAAAATGAAATTCCCCTTAAATCATGGCGGTTCCTAGGCACGCTTCAGTGGAAAGTGAAGTGTATTTGCTAGTTTCCCTTTAGACCATTCACTCAATCAAAAAAATAAACTAAGCTATAGTTAACGAGCAAGCGGTAGGGAGAGTTTCAAAAGCGGGTTTCAAGTTGTTTTCAAACATGAAAACAGAAATTAGCTAAGCTACCTACAAAATCCGTCCGAATCTCGCTTTTAACGCACTCGTGGTACCAATTTTATTGCGAGATTTTTTAAATGAAGATAGGCTAATATGGAGGAGAAAGCGTCTGAAGAATTTTCATCAGAATCTGGCACAAGACGGATATGAAGTAGAAATAATTTATGTGGATAGTCTAGATTCTCCAGATTCTAAATGGAAAGCTACTTGGAAGAACGAAATATATTTTAAAAATGATTGAAGCATGGAACCATTTTGCTTCCCCAATTTTATCACCGAACAACACTGCCTATTATCACGTGTCATCCTGAAGCGTTGAAAGAAGCCTTGACGATACAATCGAAAAATTAATATGGTACTTTTACAAGCCGTACATACGAGAGGATGAAAATGGCTCTCAAGGTGAGAAAATGGGAATGGGGAAATTGGGGAATTTACTAAAGGCTGAGCAAACCTTCGTAGGAAAAATAGGACAGAGCGCGTCTGTTTTATAGGATTTATCGGCTCCCTATACGAACCCATAAAATAAAATGTTACTCTTCCTGTTTCCTTTCAATCTCTGCCTGTGAAGAATTATTACATTTGGATGTCTACTCTCTTTTAACATCGCATCTGCATAAGACTCTATTCACTGTAGAGCTTTTTTTTAGGTTATTGAAAAATAAATTGAGCTTGATAAACAGAAGTGGAAAATCTTTCCAAGAAATTTCCGGGAAATTCCGGGTACTGAAACAAATCCTATTTATATGTAAGGGTTAACCTGATGTGAAAGTTTTAGCAACTATACTGAAGTTACAATGTTGTCACCTTTGTGCATCAACTTCCCATAAAGCAGCGCTCATTCTCCAAAGCCATCAGCCATAGATTCTATAATATCCATAAAAATCTTTATCTTGGTCGTTTCGCTTTATACGATTCCTCAATACCACGTTTACCGTCGTCCCAGTCCTGAAAGAACAAACGAGGACTACACGACGGTACAAAAACTCGTCCCTGAAAATGAGCGTAAGAAAGAAGAAAGCGTTCGTTTTTCACTTCCGGCACTTTTTACACTTTTTTAGTTTGTTTTTTAGTTGTATACTTCTGATGATAGACCTTCTCGGTGTTTTAAAACTTGTCTTGCATATATAACTCCAAAGAGGAGGGAAAGTTTTCCCGTGGAATATTTGCAACTCGAATGAAAATTAATAGCGCTTTTAGAGCTCTTATCTGGATCCAAGCAAGGAACTTACAGAGTTCAACCCTTTTTGTTTTGCATCATCATAAAATGTTATCTACACCATTGTGGCCTTTTTCTCTTGTTTACAACATCAATTTGCAGTTTGACGCTGGATGTATCCCTTTAGACATCTTTTAAAACGTTGTCATCTTTGCTTTTATGAGATGCGCAGGGAAATCAATATGAAGCTAAAAATTTAATCTTATGCCCAGCTGTTGTAAAGAGTGTAACTATTTTTACATTTTTGGTAGTTTAGCCACACCTGCTCCAAACGTTAGAACTTTAATTCTCTGTTAAACCTGCATGGAGGATGGAAGACAATCTAAACAAGCCATTTAATTTTTAGAGCATATTGTTAAACTTGTGTTCGTAAAATTTGACGGTTATGGGATGGCTAAGGAATGAAAGACAAGATAAGTCTAATATTGCTTGTCCTTCTTCTTTTGAAAAGTTTCGGGGTCAACCCTAAATGCTCATCTCCGTTAAACCTGCATGGAGGATGGAAGACAATCTAAACAAGCCATTTAATTTTCAGAGCATATCGTTAAACTTGTGTACATAAAATTTGACGGTTATGGGATGGCTAAGGAATAAAAGACAAGATAAGTCTAATATTGCTTGTCCTTCTTCATTTGAAAAGTTTCGGGGTCAACCCTAAATGCTCGTTTAGTTCAAGGGAACTTATGAAGATTGTGGAATATCTTGATAGAAAAAAATGTTTTTGTTGTCACTTTGCTTCAAAATATCTCTGGCATGTCAAGCCATAGCCAGAGTATGTCCTTCATTTTTACGAAATTGTCACAACACAATGGTTGCTGCATAAATTTGAAGTGCTATTCAGTTTGAAGGTTTTTGTTTGTAAAGATTAAAATATCTTATTTATCTTTTATTTGCTTGTATTCGACAAATTTTTGTTAAAAAATTCAAACAATAAGAAAACCTTTACTTGGTTATAAAGTAGCTGCAAATCTAAGTATTGATTTCGATATGTCCGTCTGTACGCACGATACCCCTCGAAGACGCAAATTGGTTGACCTCAATAAGGTACTAATGAGTGATTAGTACAGTGACAGGTCAGTTCCCAATAAATATCGAAGTTTGTAAGTACAAATTTATGCTTGTTTCAATCAGTCAAATTGTAAAAGTTAAACCCTGGCAGTTTTATGCTGGTATAAATACCACATAGTAAAACCAAAAGATTCGATTGGCTTATTGGATTCATGGTAGGCGATAATGTATTGAATATGATGTCTGGCTTTTCGCACCATAATTCTCGGACACGTGAATTGATTTACTCCATTCTAATTCGGTACATGGTTACATGGGAACATGAGGAGTGACTGTATAGTTTTAGAGCCACATCAGTCAGCGTATGAGGTCAGGAGCTAAGGATGAATATATGTATATTTTTTTAAATGGCAACATAATGGCTTCTGAGATTATTCGAAAGATTCTGTTAATTATAATATATAATTATCGACTGTTTTGATCAACCCTTGAGGCGGTAAGGGCATATAAATGTTTTAATGTAATAAATAGAAACCATCCTTCCATCAATCCTTTACTCCAAAATTTGAAGTTAGTTAAAACAATGTAACTCTTTGAAAATCCTTTTCAGCTACGTTTTAAACAGTTTTAAAACTTTATTTTTCCATATTTTCTAGGTTTAAAATGGCGTGTAGTTTCTAGCCTTTTATTTTCGTATACGGTTTATTTAGCGTTTCTTTCAGAATCTAGAATGTATTTCTTTCTTCCTCTCTTTATCTGAATTTGAGATGCGGGGCAAAATGAAGAAGCTCAGCATAAAGAAAGAAGGAAACTACATAAGAGATTGTTATTCTCTCCATTTTCTCATCTTGATGTTATGGTGGTGGCATTCAAGACCGATGTGGGTTTTCAACTTTCACAACTTTCCCTTCAGAATGCAAGATATTGTGTGTGGGGTCTGTGTATACTGCTAATTAGCAATTAGGCGAGAAAATTAAGGGAAACTCTGGAGAGACAAGACAAGACCATAATTGTAGGATTGCCAATCAACGCCAGACGTCACAGTAAAAAATTAGTAGTTTTGTGGGCACTTAACAGACGTTATTTTAGATTCTTCTGGTGTTCCGCAAATTTCCAGCGGACGAAATGGAGTGTGATTATTTTTTGTTTTAGACTTAACTTTCTCCAGTTTTCCGACTTGACTTGAGTTTGGAATCTGGAACTTGTACCGTTATTTATGCATTTAGAATTCAGGGATTTACTATTACCAAACTAACGACGGAATATTCCCGGAAAGAGGAAAAAATGGATAAAAAATGGAGAACAAAGTGTCACCAACATCATCATCACCTAAGTCATTCCAGTATCGTGCATGAAATATTAATGTCATTTGATCATTCTTTTTTTTTCAGTTCCCTGGCTGATTTCCTTTGTCGTAATGTAGCAATCTTGATAATGATGATGGTGATGATGAAGCAATCTTTTTTTCTTTAATATGTTGACGGTTCGTGATTCCAAAAACCTATTTGTGACTGTAACTGTCGCCTGTGAATGGGAACAGAAAACTGTCGCTGAATAAGGCCAAGACAAAAAATATGATTCTCATTAATCATCTCGGAAATAAGGTAGTGCTGACAGGAGATGAGTTTTTTGCAATTCTTATTTTTAAAGGGATTCTCACTTGAGCATCATGTAACGACCATTTCGCCACCCAAGAGAAAGGGTGACAAGCGGAAGTACAAAAAAA
>JAANSQ010002713.1:0-11374 GCA_036850885.1 Lepidocyrtinus dapeste
TTAGAATCCCTTTCTAACAGGACGATAGATTCATGCTTGTTGTTTCAGAAGTATTAAAGGGACCAGGTACCAGGCAAAAAAACTTTCTAATAGCAATACCGTTTACCGTGAACATAACTGTTTAAAAATTAAAAGCCTGAATTTAATATTCATTGGTCGTAATGTGAAATACCCATGTAATAAGTAATTTGCACGGATATCATAAAGTTTATAAATAAAGTACGATTTCTCCCCTGCTTAAATTGTTAAATGTTAAATTATTCATCTGTTCTATTATTCTACACTCGAAATTCGATTTCGCTCGCGTAGTTAATGTTCTGAAAAACTTCAATTTACTATGACATGGTTTACATAAATACTGTGAAATTAAATTTTAGAGTTTTATTTTAGACCAGTACCACTTGACATTTATTAGTTTTCTACTCTAGAAATACAGTTTCATTTGCTTCACACATGTTGTTTATGGGCATGTGGGGTCTTTTTATCGATTCGCATTATTCGCAACGAAAATAAAAACTTAATTCTTTAACCATGTTGCAAGCGATAGATTGTTCTTCGTAATTTCTTGCAAGAAATTTTAATCTGATCTTACCCTCTCTCGAAAGCCTATAAACAAATGTTAAACTCAATTTTAAAAAATTATAATTTCCTTCAGTAATGTTTCAGTTATACATAGGTAACTCCAAATTAAAATCTGACCTCACAATTGAATTTTTTCTTTGCGAAACCCGACAAATCCATATTAAACACAATTTTCAAAAAATAATAATTTTCCATCGCTCAACATCAAAAACATATTCTGCTCGAGTTTCATGAAACTCTGCCCAAGTTTCACGCTGAATGATTTTCCCATGCATTCTTTATGGAGAAATCCTATCCCAAAAGTATGTTCCCCCAGGGGGTAAACGTGTCAACCGATTTTGCTTAATTTCTACGGGATTCTTATATAAACATAAACCCTTTAACACCATAGATTTCAGCTCAATGGGTTAAAGCGTTAAAGAGTTAGAGCGCGTAAATTCGGACGGACAGACAGACAGACGTGATCGCCAATGTTTCACACATCATTTCCAATAGTACAAATTTATTTAAATGAGTTCGGGTATATTAACGTGTCACTTTTCGCACAAACCGAGTCCAACGCCTCATTTGAATGTGCATCCTGCTGAAAATAATTAAAAAACTATAAACCTCCTAAAAAAGCCGTATAATTTCCCTGCATCTAATTGAAACAGGTAGGAAAAACACAACTGTGCGAAATTTTCATATTATTGGGTCCAATGACTTTATTAATGTCTCTGCAAGCTGGCGTTAGCTTTCTAATCGACGTATGTAAATATGAATACTGGATTTGCCCATCCTCGAGTCTCTTTCGTTTGGCATGTAGCTCATCTCAAAGTCTCTGCCTCATACGCATCAATGCTGGCGAATGTCTTGAACTAAAATAAAAAGGCAAAGAAAAAAACTGCACTCGAACCAGTTGGGAATCCGAAACGACGACGAGAAGGCTTCAGGAAACAAAAGAGATTAAACAGTCACCTCAACCAATAGTTTATCGTTTGGGTGCGCCACACAAAACTTCGTATTCCAAATACTAATCCTAGAAATTACACAAATAAGTGCAGGTTTTCTCAGGTAGCCCCAAAACAAAATATTACATTAACTCATTTGTTAACCGAGTTTAATTTAAGTTCAACTTCCAAGTTCCTTTTGGTTAACTCAATATTATAAAATTGCAAGATTGTTAAATCTGAATGGTATTGAAATTGAAAGTGACATCTGAGAAAATGGCGACCTTGACAGTGACAAGAGGAAAGGCAGTCTTGCTTATCCTACTTCTTCACTTGGCTTCGGTAAGTTTAAAAAATTCTTAACTTTAAAATATTTCCTAGAATATTTAGTAAGCATTTAAAATTCTTCCAACTGGAAAACTGTGATTGCCAAATCATCACACTTACACTTTAGGAGCTTGATAGGGATTAATGTACGAAACCACTTTGACTTTGGCTCATTAAGCTGAAAGCTTGATGGGAAAAGAGATGACATTTTTATTAGCGCGGCTCCCATCTTTTAAATGCAAAATAGCAAAACACGCATACCACCATTTGGCAAACTGATAAACGCTTAAAACATCAATAAAAATTGTAACAAGGAAGTTTGCTCTGATCAGGAAAAAATGAACATGAAAAGTCATTTTGAGTTTTTCGCAGTTTGTATGTTACGCATCGGAAGAGATTGCGTGGGGGAGTGCAAAACATGCCATTTGTTTTTTACGCATATTTCCTTCGCAATTCAGATAATTCTTTTGAATAGGAAAAGGATCTTAGACTATCCTACATTTTTCATATCTCCGTTTGCAATTTACGAATTATAACGTTACTAAGCTCATATGAAGCAAAAGGGATAAAAGGCATAACTCCAATAGAAATTTTCTTTTAAAAAAAATAGTTCGGATTCTTCCAGGATATTGTACACATTTTTCTGAACCGTTTTATTTTATATTTACTGTTTAGCTAATTTATGGCATTTTGCATTAGGCCGAAGGCAACTTTCATCCAGTATAAAGTTCACTGCCATGACGCTTGAATCCCAGCCGACGGTAAAATGCCATAATGCGAATGAATTATGTTATGGCTACTGGAGCGAGGAGGCATAACAATTTGCATATTTTTAGGGAAAAGAGAGAACAGTGTTATAAAGACTTTCTTGTTATGTTACTTCTTACTCTCTGTAATTCCTTTGAAGAAACAAGATCTCAATTGTAGAAGTCGCTTCTTATAAAAGTAAAAAGTAACGAACTTCATGCAATCTATGGCTTACGTCATATTTACAAATTTTACAAACAATGAAATCGAGAATAATAATTAAAGAAGCGATTTTGAGGTTCGTCATTTACAGAAGTACAGTTGTATGGTAGACAGATCAGGTCAAATTTTCCTCATGAAGATTAATTTTTTTTTGTGAGAAGAAATGTGTCCGGAGACACGTAAGGTGACAAATAAATTCTTGCACCTTTACGGCTCAAGCGTTGTAGGTGAAAGAAGGCAAGATATAAAACCACGGGTGATGTTGATCTTGATCTCTTTCCGGGTCATTATCATTATTACGACAAGCAAAAAACCATAAAGCTTTAGAGTTAGCAGCAAGCCCTGTTTCTCAACTTCATATTTTCACACCTTACAACGCATGCATGAAGCGTTCTATGCCTCGCGAGTAAGCTGCACAAAATGCTGCAAAGTGAGAACATGATGTTTTGACTCGAGATACAAATCTTTGGCAAGTCAAAAACGGCCACACAAAGAAACCCGAGGAAATGTTAACAAAGAAAATGAAAATGTTTAGTATTTTTATTTGTTTTAGTTGATATGCATTCTGATATAAAAACAATTTAGCATTGTTTTGTGAAAGGATTCTAAGAAAATTTGGGTGATCAGGTCAGGTGGTCTCCTCTTCATAAATATAATCTAATCTTAGATTTTGCTGTCTTTATCGAATGAAATATCTTACATTGAACTAAAAATTGGTGTGAAAATGGTATCATTTGTACAGATCGAATGCCAGGAAGACCATACCATAGAGGATGAGTGTAAACCATGCGGAGGCGACAACACCTCCTGTAGTGTTATAGCTGGGATTTTTACTCTTACAAAGGTAAGTACAAAATAGTCATAGAATCAGTGATAAATATTAAGGCTAAAACAAAGAAGTCATAAAGTCACTTGAGGAATTTAAAAATTTGTAAAAATGCATCAAAATAACAGTTGGACGTGGGTTACAACCTTGTGGCCAAAATACCCCGAGGCGCTTGTCTTCTCAACATAACCGAAATAAAAAAGTCATCTAATCATCTCGGTATCACTAGTCTTACCCTCCCAACCTCTCATTATTTATCATGATTTAAATCTTCTTACCCAATTTAACAATGTCACTGTTTGCATCTAAATTATTTAAGCATTACGGACTCCAGACTCTACTTATCTTTTAAATGGTAACTGGCGACTATCCCACTCTGGATCGTATCCAGGAGCCGGCACAGTCTTCCATTATAAAAGACAAGATCTCAGCTCATTAGAGACAATTAGCTCTCCAGGTCCACTCCAAGAACCTGTGGATCTTTTTATAGTTCACCAAAAACAGGCCAACCCCGGGATCAAGTACGAGTACAAGTTACCCCGATCCTTTACATCCTTAGGGAGATCTGTTAAAGCAGCAGTTCCGGTACAAGGTTTACCTCCTCCTGGGCCTATACCAAAGGTGGATCCTGCTCCACCGGCTAGTCTGGTGTCAAGGTCGAATAATATTCTGATTCAACAAGATTCCTTTCTCTCGAAGAACATTCAAAATAACCATAAAAGTAAAAACTATCGACACTTGCACCTCTCAAAGCCGGTTTTCTCTGCTAGGAACCATCAAGATGTTTATTATTGGGAGATCACGAGTTACACAAACTGTTCCGAGCCTTGTGGCGGAGGTACGTACCGAAAGGAGTGTGATTTATTAAGGGAATTAAAATATTACTCAAAATTGGCATAAAATTTTCTTCTCTTTTGCGAAGGTTATAAACGGTCAATAATCCAATGTATTCAAAAGTCGCCGGGGCAACCAGTTGTGGTTAACGAGAGATTTTGTGCAGCACACCGGAAACTGTTTGAGGAAAGAATAAAGTGTAACTTGCACGCTTGCACGGCTGAGTAAGACAAATTTTTTTTTCAAGAAATGATACTGGTTATGGTCTAGTGACAAAAGAAAAGAGGAAGCTTTGTATAAACACATTAAGATACTATGATTCAACCAGAATATTTGTCCTTTGGCCATCTCTTGTTTTCTAGATGGGTCGTAGGCAACTGGTCAAAATGTACGGGAGATTGTGAAGACGGCTTAATGACTAGATCTGTCCACTGCGAACAACGACTCAGCCCAAAATTCACAACGCGTGTAACTGAAGCATCATGTGTACAGAGTACCGTACCAAAACCACAAATGGAAATGAAATGTAAGCTGCCAAAGAAGTGTAATAACTGGAAGTATACAGTGTGGAGTCCCTGTTCGGAGAGTTGTGGCAAAGGGGTTAGAAGGAGAACGGTTTATTGTAACAATACAAGTAGTATTGGCTGCGAATATACGAATATGCCAATTGATGTGAAGCCTTGCGACATGGGCCCTTGCACAAATATAGCGGAAGAAGGGTCAAAAGCCAAGTGGATGGTTTCGGAATGGGGGAAAAGTTGTTCGATGAAATGCGGAAGGGGGGTGGAAACTAGGCATGTTGTATGTGTGGGTGGTGGTAGGAGCAATGGGAGAAGCTATTATGGCTATGGGCATGATAAAGTAAGAAATGAATCGGAAGTGAATGCAGTTTTCATTCAGGAGGAGAATAAGGTTGATGTCTGGAGAAATGGAAAGAGCTACCAGCTCGGAGGAGCATGTAACGAAGGGAACAAACCTCCATCGGAAAGAGATTGTTACAGCGATAAAGGTTGCGATGAAGTGCATTGGTTCACCGGAGCTTGGGGCGAAGTAAGACGTATAGATTTAAAACTGTTCAACTGTTCAAAGTCTGACTTTAATCAATGTTCGTTTCATTTCTAGTGTTCCTCTACATGCGGAAGTGGTATCAAATCGAGGCAAGTACTTTGCGTCCATAACAACCGTGCTGATTTCAAAGTAGTTTCAGACCATCAGTGTAGGGCTAAGCCTAAGCCAGAAAACAAAGAGCCTTGTAGGAGCCCAGTAGCTTGCTCTCCAACTTGGTTTACTACAGAATGGGGCGATTATGAGTGTTCTGCTTTGTGTGGGGGAGGCACTCAAAAAAGATACGTAAGTTGCCGCGCCGCTACAAACTGGACGCTACCGTCGACTTTCTGCTCAGACAAGGAAAAGCCAGTAGATAGACGATCTTGTAACGAGCAACAATGCACACTCTCACCAACAACTCCATCATCCTCGCTTACATCCTCTGGGTCGAGTCAAGAAAAAAATAAACCCTCCCAAGCCCAAGTACCCTCAACAACTGTTTCCAGTTTGACTTTTCTGCGTAATAAATTACTTTTAATCACTAACGTTATTGTATTGTGATTTCTTGGTATGTTGGTGTGTGATTGCCTTTTTCCGTCATTATAGAGGAGACCGGTTGCCTGGCGAAGGAAGACTACCGGAATTGTCATGCCATTATCCAAGCAGGACTCTGCAAATATAGACATTACCGCGTATTTTGTTGTAATTCATGCGACGCCAGTGGTCAAATCTAAATTTAAAATTCTAAAAGGTTTTAATAGTAGAAGTAGTAGAATAATTGTTTTCCCAGTAGAATTACTTCGTCAAGTAAATAGTATAATATAAATATTTTTTCTAGAGTGTGTTTTGCAGGTCTTGATGAATTGAATTAATGAAATGAGGCTTATGATTTATAATATAATCAGTAAAAGATATTTATGATTTCAATAAAATATACGAAAAAAGTGAAAATAATATGTTTACAGTACAGTAATTTAATTTTCATTCCAGAGCATTGAAGCTTTATTGCAATTTAATAACAAGTAATTTGAAACTACATAAGACTAAATAAGAATTCTGAATCTGACAATTTTCATGACTAACGCTTTTCAACCAAATCATTTCCTCCAAGGTCAGGACCACCGTCATCGTCATCATTTTCATGACCTGGTAAAACGCTTTCTTCACCAGGAACGGGGACACTAAAACCAAAGTCATATTATTTATTTATTTATGAGACATANAACCAAATCATTTCCTCCAAGGTCAGGACCACCGTCATCGTCATCATTTTCATGACCTGGTAAAACGCTTTCTTCACCAGGAACGGGGACACTAAAACCAAAGTCATATTATTTATTTATTTATGTGACATATTGATCAGATTCAAGACTTGGCAAGATTAATTTAGGGACGAAGAGGTTTTCTTAAATATAACTTACGCAATAATTTCTTGCTCAGCTCGTTTCTCGATGGTAGACTGTCTACGGAAATATTCTTTACGAGCCTCCTCCAGCAAGACATTATGAATGGCCCCAGCATGCGGCTTGGCTACAGAACCGGGTAAAGGTGGATAAGGATTCCCCCTGAGTTCCAAAATGGCCGTAGTGTGCTTAGGATAAGGATGAGGGTAACACTTCTCTAAAGGCGCTCCCAATTCAGATACTCCACGGACCATTCTCGTGTATGGAAGTCCACTAGGCCAATCCTTATAGCGGGGCACGAGAACCTTGAAAAGTTTTGGAACTAATGCTTCATCAATTATCCAAAACTTTGCCAGGTTCATCGTCGGATTATGCAAATCTCCATAACGAACAGCTTCCGAAATCAGTCTCTCCATATAGCCCCGACTTTCATCTCCTCGTGTGTAACTTATCTCAAGACGCTCATGCTGGACCAAGGCGGTTACAATTTTACGCATGTTTTTAATACGACCTGCAAGTCCCAACGGATTACTCATTTTACGCGGTTTCACCTGCACCTTGACATTGAGACGCGATACTAGGTGGGTTAACGCGGATTTTCCGGGGCCTGGTGGTACGATGATGGAACCCATTGTTTACCAGTTTCTTCTTCAAGCTGTTTAAGTCTTTCAATAGGTTGACTGTAGGTCAATCTCATAAACTCTTGGGCCTCTTGTTCCAACTCGTGATGTCTTTTAATCCTATTAAAAAATATGATAAATTCGTCACTTAAGTTTAATTATTCAACATAAAACTTCATAAACAATCAGCAAATCATATTCTTACCTTTTGTATGGTTTGTATAAGAAGACGTAGGAAGTGAATAAAGTAAGGCCCAATGTTATGTAACCCACTTTTTTACCCCAAAACGTTAATCTTGGTTTGACCTTTATCCCCTTATCTGGACTCATCACTAATTCAAACTATCATCTAACATTTGTCCGGCTATACCGTTTAGCTTATTTTTAAAAAAAATTTAGTGCTTTTTACGCTGTTTTATCGACTTGTTCTTCAGCAAGTTTTTCTTTCTGCTTTTGTTTTTCTAATTTTTCACGCTGTATTTGCTCAAACACAGGCTTCCAGATGTATACACCGCTAATAACGCCGAGTATACCTGCAAATAGAAATTGTCCTTTGCTCAACCGTCCTGGAGTTTTAAATAGCATAACTTTAAGCTAATTGCATTTTTCGGATATTTAAATGACTCAAATGTGCGAGCCGGAAGGAAAAGTAAAGGATTGTTGTTGTTTTTATACTGTTTTCGTCAGCTGCCTTTTATAATGCGTGTGTATTTGGGGCAAAAAGCAACTGGCAAAAAAAGGCGGAATAGAACTCTGTCCACTATTTTCTTTGTGGAAAGTCAGAGAAAGTAAATGCAGGAGAGTCCCGCCGATATTGTGCATGGAATTATTGAAATTGTCATTGTCACTGAGTGATTCATGGCTGTTATTTAATTGATTGATATTGAAAGATTAGCTTTACAAATTTGATTAAAATATAGTTTCGCAACAGCAAATTTTTGCTAGTTTTTAACTAAAACTGAAAAGCAACTTCATCATTCAATATGTCATCCTCAGAGGACGAAGGAGCAATTCGAGGAGGGCCATCTGCAAGACGCCAGCGATTGTTCAGTGACAGTGAAGGTGAGGATGACCGCCGGAGCGTTGGAGGAAGAAGTGATCAAGATGATGTTAGAGGTCAACCCACCCGTGATAAAGACACTGACGAGGAGGAAGAAGCGGAGGAAAATCGTAAAGAAGCAGGTACGTTTTTATCTAATGATGATTGGATTAAAGCAATTGATCTGCTTGAAATTGACAAAATAATTATGAATTTTAGAACGCAAGAAGAAGGCGGAAGCAAAGAAGAAGAAGCCAAAGGGACCAGTGAGGAGGCAAATGATCAGTGAAGATATGTAGGTGTATATGTTTTTATATATATTTTTTTAAATTAAGGTCAAGTGGCTGGTTCTTAATTATGCCATGTTATTTCATTTTAGGTTAACTGGTAAAAATGGAATTTCGAAGATTCCGGAATTATTTGAAAACTTCCAATTCGGAGGGAAGGGCCGTGAAAAAGAAGATTTGAACGCAATTCTGAGCAAACTTGAGCATTGGATTCATATCCTTCACCCCAAGCAACCGTTTGACCAATGTCTTCAGAGAATTGAGTTTCTTGGCATGAAGCGCAAAATTGTCAAGGTGCACTTAAAGAAAATACGGTTGAATATGATGAGCACTTTTGAACCTGAGACGGACCTAGTATTGGATGAGGAGGACGAAGAGCTTGACGCCTTGGAAGCAGCTTCTAGGGTGGAAGAAGCAAGGAAATCTCATCAACCTGTAGGCAATACACATCAGAACAGTGACTTTCCTGACCCTGACGAATTCCCAGACGATGATGAATTGACGGATTTAATGCAGCAGCCAGCTAACAAACCTGTTGCAGGAGTAACCTCATATAACCGCGATGACGAATTCCCAGATGAAGATGAGTTGGAGGACCTAATGAACCAGCCTAAGAACACCACTTCCAGTGCATCTGCAAAGGTTACAGCAGGCTCAAGTATTACAGATGACTTTGACGATGACGGATTTCCAGACGATGACGAGTTGGATGATATAATGAACAAATCAGTTGCAAATTATAACAACGCCATTTCCATTTCTGAACAACCTACAATTCTGGTTACTTCTAAAATATCTGAAGAAACGAATCCGCTTCTAGATAAAGATGAAGAAGAGATGATGGAAATTGAGCAAAGTCAGCCTGAACAAGTAATATCCAGTGAAAATGAATCTGAAGCAGATATATCAAAAGTGGTTCCTAATGGCTCTAACTCTGGCATTGAAGAATGTGAAAGTGGCGTCCACAACGAAGAATTAGAAGGTTGTAGCAACCAACCCCTGACCGTCAAAGAAAACGTGAAAGAACTGGAGCATGGCATAACGCTTGATGACTTGGGGGATGAATCCGACTGATTTCTTGCCAAGTGTATTCAGCGAAGGTCATTTTTAAAAGTACGCATTTAACGAGTTTTATATCATGCATTTTAAATATTTCTATACTTATTAATTTTTGACAACTATTAAAAGAACTTTCCACAACAATGGTTGTTATCAAAAAATATGGCTGTATTTATCTACTAATTGCGACTTCTCTTGACATAATGATAAGCACAAATCAGCTTAAAAATCTGAGACCCTTCCTTTTCTCTCCCAATCGCCATATCTTGTTGGTTCAGGTCCTCGAGGACCTCCCACTTCACCAGTATTAGGATTAGTGTTATTCGGCCATGCAGGTAAAGGTTCTTTCTCTTGATAAGGATGTCGTCCTTCCTCCAATTCATCTAGTTTGCCTACTCAGTCGAAAACAAACAAAAATTTACTCCGTTTAATCATTAATTCAAAAGTATTCAATTGATAACAGTTAAATACCTATTGGCGTTTTGCTTCTTTTCACTGTTTTGGCTGCATCATCCTTTACGTTTGCTGCTGGAGATGGAATATCTTTTAAAAGTGACACTGTGGTCGAAAACTGACAGTTTGAGGTTTGGGTGGTTTGACTAAGGAAAATTGACGAGTTTCTACAAATATTTCGCAACATGTTCCTTTTTCTGTAATACTAAATTATTAAGTACTATGAAATCAGTTAATTAGATCACAGATCAGAAAGTGAAATTAAACTAGAAAAGGCAATATTTATCTGCCTCGCAAGCCTGATCTAAAACCTAAACAAATGCATCGAGCGAAAGCATGTGATTTGCTTTACTTATGCATAATATCGTGCCCCCTGTAAAAGAAACAAAGAATTTCAATATCCGCTAAGCTGCACGCTTTTCCATAAAAATGTTCATGATTCAATGAAAATAAAGTCTAAAAGGTTTTGTTGATACGATAATTTTAGATTCAGATAACATTGTATTTTTGAAGTACAAGTCAAGCCACGAACTGTGAAGTGTATTAAGTATTTTTATCACTCCTAACTGTAAAGTGGTCTGTTAAATGACATTACGAACATTTAGAACAAGGCCAGAACTCGGAAAGTGTAAGAAAATTGCATACAATGCGAATTCCATGATTTTTATTGGAAGTCATAAATAGCAGAGTTAAATAGGTAAGCTCCTACGTATTTACGGTGCATTGATATGTTTAGTATTGATAAGGGTCATTGCTTAAGCCTTACTGCGGGTAAAATGTCTTCATTGCGGTTCTCTTACGTTCTATAAAATTAGCTTTTGTGGACTTGTTCCTCCACATTCATTAGTATTTGTTGCGTTATCCCAGATACAAGTAGCACAAGAGAACAATCATGGTTTCTCTTCTTCTTTTTTCTCCTTTCATTTAATAAAAAATCTGTTCAAAGGAAAAGTAAAGATTCGGAAGGAATGAATAATGTTGGGTTGTGCTCCAAATGAG
>JAANSQ010002714.1:0-11373 GCA_036850885.1 Lepidocyrtinus dapeste
CTTTTCTGGAGCGAGCCAATAAATACAAATCCGTTTAGACGTTTTATTACCCAGCTTCTCTGAGAAACAATATATTGCCGTTGTGTAATGCTCTATCTTAGAAAATACCATGATTTCAACTATATCATGTTTTCTGAATAAAAGGCGTTTCTGGAGTAATTTGTAATGCTATTCTAGAACTTTGTTAAACTCGTGTAAATCCGTGTTGGCTATGACAACGTTAACTGTCAAAATTCGCCCCATATGTAGCTTTGGAGTAGTGACCTGGAAATGTGAATCTTACTCTGTACAAACTTATTTGCATTTTGACAAAAAAATAGTGGATTGGGTAATTTCACGTTAAGTAACTAACCAGAAACGATAAATTTGAAAATTATTAAACCAAAGGAACGCAAGCAGGTTCAACGTACAAATATGGTAGAAAGGATTCTCCTGAAAACAAGATGGGCGACTTCGAAAAAAGTAATAAATCTTTTGGGTCCAGCTAATAAAAAGCTATTCATTGCTCTCTCATTCTCATTTTCTTTATTTGTGTCTTTTTGTTGCGGTGATAAATAAGATGAGCGTGTAGGACATAAAAACAGAAGCAATAGTTAAACCTTCCAGTACGCCAGAAAGGGTGATTTTAGATTATACCTAATAGTGGCTTGTCATCGTCTACCTACTTGCAAGTCCCAAACCTTAAAATGTGTCATAAAAGGTTATCTTTACGCAACATCTATTTACCATGACTGTAATTACATTGTAAAGTGCACACGCTCTAGCCGCGTGTCAGTCTTGTGCCTACCTCGCAAACCTGATGAAACGAAAACAATTTTACAAATCTATTATGAACAAATAAGATGTTTCAATTTGTTCCATTTCATCTGTCAGTATTATAATTTTATCAGCTAAAGGCCTCGAAAGAGTACCTGTACTACCGATCCTTGAAATGAAACGTAAATGTAATTTAGCATCATATTGAACATTTATCCTTTATGAACTTTAAAAATGAGGAGTTTCTTTGATCATAAATGTTTTTTTTCCGAAAATCAGTCAGCCAATATTATACTCGTGTGTATGTTTCCTCTCTCAATTTATTCCATCATTGAAGTCGTACGTGTGCCAAAGCGTGTTTTTGTCGATAAAGAAAGAAATGAGAGATGCTTCGGGAACATGAGTCGTCACAAGAGATTCAAGTACAGCTTGTTGACTCCATGGAATGTTAGCAATTTTGTCATGGAAGAGCAGTAAGAATAATCAAATCAAAGTCTTCCTTATTCCGTGCACCTGTTCAAGGAGGAGAAAACATATTTTATACGGAAAATCTGGAACAGGTATGCGAGATGAAAAGTTCTCCTTCTGGAAAGAGTTTTCTTTGAGCGTTTCTTGATTGGAAATAGTTTTCCACTTGAATAGTTTGGGCTTTATTATTGTGGAAACTGAATTCAAGCTGAAAAACATACAGGATGTATTTTGCTCTGCTTAAAAAACAGGTACACACACTTACTTGTAATCAACAGAATGATTGAAAATTTTCCAATTTTTACGAATTTAATCATGCATTCTTTTCGAAATACTCTAGTTTTGCAAAATTATCTACCTTAACTTTTGATGTGCCGTGACTTCATTTCTAGGTTTAAGAAATTTAATGGGTATTATTTAAATCTAAAAATTTGATAATAATAATTGTGGATTAATCAATGCTAAACATGCACAATGGAAATATTGCTATACACGAACATTTATATTAGATTCTAAGATTAAAAAATACTTCTAGGTTTGCATAATTTAACAAATAAAATGATTCATATTCACAGTGTCGAGTCAGTTTCTAAAAGAGAGTTCGTTTGGTCTGTGATGAGCATTTATTATCAGTTATGCATGACCAAAAATAAAATTTTCACCCCAATATGAAAAGTTGGGAGTTCTCTCACATTCACCCTCGTTTTAATAAGCCATTTGCTACTCTCTTCTTTTGGGAGAAAGAGCTCTCTTACTCAATTTGGGAATTCCGAATGAAATCTGCCTGGTGAGAGTACATCGGCACAGAGGTACAAGAATCATCCTTATATTCGAATACAGTAAAAAAAGATTGCCCAAACCAAGTTTACGCACTGAGTAAAGTAAAAGTACACGAAACCAAATGCAATGAGTGAAATGCATACGAACATTATATGTATGACCTTACTTCTACAAACAAGTAAACGTAACATTAGCAGCGTATCATTTTGCATCTTGCATTTTCTACGAATAGTAGAGAAAAGAATATATAGCTTTCCACACCGAAAATTTCTCTTTTTTTCATAGAGAAAAGCTGCAGCCCACTTCATTAAACAGCTGGTCTTAAATTTAATGAAAATTGATAGCCTTTTCTTTTCTCTTTCCCTTTCCAGACTATCCCAGGATCTTTTTGTTTTCTTCAGTTTATCAGAAGGTCAGCATCGAGACGATCACATACTCTGAATCACAGGTTTTGAACGATATTAGAAATCGAAAAACAAAAATGAATTTTGTTTGAATTGCAGTTGTTTTTCGGTTTGGTTTTTATCTCATCATAGCGCATCATCGATATTAAGTTTATGTAGTATATTGTTTTCCAGTTCACTTTTTATTGATGACACAATAGAAAAAGATGATCATGAGTGAATGAGTGAGAAAAACTCCCAAATGGGAGTCAGATCATATGCCATCATTAATAAATAAATGGATAGATGATGAGGATGAGCCCTTTTTTGTCTTCTCGCCAAAGTGACTGATTGTCTATTTTTCTTCGCGACGAAACAAAAAAAGTGAATCGATGTGATCTATCATTCAGTAGACACCTTCCAAAAGTCAACTTTAGACATATTATAAAATGGAACAAAGATGTAAGGACAGGAAACTGGAAAAGGATTTTAGAAAAACTTGGGTTGACAGAAACTTCAGAAAATGCAAAAAAAAAAAAGAAGTTTAGGCAAATCTAAACGAGATGATGATGGTGGCAATGATGCTCATATGCATACAAAAGTCTAATGGTGCTTTCGGTTTTATCATAATGAGGATGATGATCATGAAGTGATGGGCTTTTTACTGTTTCCACTTGTTTTATAACAGCATTATCACTGACCTTTTATTATCAATCCCTTTCCATTTTCTTGTTTTCCATTTAGACTATTATTTTCTCGTGGTTTTGGGCAATAGACAATGCCACGATGAAAATATTTTGGATGGGGGAATCCTTCACCAGCATCCACCACTCTATTTTATACTCGATGAAGTCTCCAGAGACAGTTTTTACATTGCCTTTTGAAAAAAGGCACTCACTTTCTGACTTATTTTTTGATTCATTCATCCATCCAGATCCAGCTTGTTGGTTTGGTGGTGAGGAAAAAACACCAAAATCCAATCTCTGCTCTGACACCAGAAAGCATACCCAAAGGACGGTATAGAACTGGTTTAAAGAGTTCTCCTTCATTTTGAGGCATTAGACCTTGCTCCCAGTTAGCTAAAAAAAACAAACACAAAACAGTGACCAAATGTTCACTTGTTAAGCAGTAAATTCCATTTTAATTCCGGAGACTCATCCTTTCCCAATATAATCAAGGGGAAATCAACTGAAGCGAATTGGATAATTAAGTAGAAAATTGTGTTGTCTGTCGATCTGATTTTTTCACCAAGAATAGGGAATGATTTACTGCTTTTCACACTAAAAAATCCCATAAAATATATACGTCACATTTGTTTTTTAGAAAAAAAGAGTGAAAGTTTGGCTTACCTCCCCAAGTTTTAAAAAAAATCTATTTCTACAGGGTTATTGATACTTGACTAATGGAAAAGGTTGAAAGATTGAAATGTAAAGTTTAAAGAGGATTTTTACAAAAATATTCAGCCATTTTTCAAACTTGTCCCAGAAATATTTTTGGGGACTAAAATACATTTTGATATTGATTAAGTAGAATTACTAAAAATTGGATATAATGGAACTTGACTTGGTTTTGAAAAATTAAATTTTTATCCTTAAATCAACTGCAACTAACTTATATTGAACCTTTGAAAAACTTGAGGACTTCCATTTTGGATGTTGGTTTGAATTCTGAACGCATGTCATTAGCTAGAACATTCAATGCACTTTTTAAAGCGTTAAGAACAGGAAACTATTTCCTTTTTGAGAAAAATTCCTTCCCCTGAAACAAAATGAGAGAAAACAAAGCCTGAACGTCTTTTCTAGTCTTAGTATCAAGCTCGACAAAACTAAAAAAAGTAGGAGGCAAGAAAGGAGTTGAAAACAACAGAGAAAGGAAACGAAAAATCCAGAAAGAGAGAGAGAGAGGGAGAAATGGGGGAAATTCGTAGGGACCTGTCAACCAGCTAAATCAAGACGAATGCTACAACATGAAAGTGCTTTTCTCGCTTCGCTCCATTGGGATCTCTTCCAGAATGGAGAGCAGAGAGAAAAAACTAAGCGAGCAGAGAAAGAACTACAAATTTGCCTCTTTCTTCTTATTCGGGGAAAAT
Source organism: Lepidocyrtinus dapeste (assembly GCA_036850885.1). NCBI lineage: Eukaryota > Metazoa > Arthropoda > Collembola > Entomobryomorpha > Entomobryidae > Lepidocyrtinus > Lepidocyrtinus dapeste. Next base: position 4,477 of record JAANSQ010002714.1, read on the forward strand.
TTTGCGTAAGAGTAAAGCTAAAAGTCGAGAGAAGTCTAGAAAGTAAAATGTTTCAAGGAGCATCAAGGATTAAAGTGTGTAACCAATAGTAAAAATATTAGTCCAAGAATATTTCTTGAGCATAATCCTGTATTTGTATAATGTTGAATTATAATTCTAACTCTATAATTAATCAATCATAAAGTTAGACCCATTTAAAAGAAACTTTTGCCTATGCTTTAGCTCGAAATTGTCCAGAAACCATATAATAAAAGTAATTTATATCAAGATTTCAAGCAGTTTCCTTTTTAGAAGACAACATTGCAATGAAAAACTTTGAAAACAAAGCACATTCTAAAAAATAGATGGTAAATATTCAGCTCGCATAAATATGAAGGGAGAAAATAGGAAAAAGTGAACAAGAACCACGAACTACCATTGTTTATATACATATGAACTAAAAGCAAAATGTTATATTTACACTTTTCATGAGAATGTACCTGCAACATGTTTATTCGTTTGTTCAACATTTAGCCAAAAGGAAAATCTAGGAGAAAATTTTTGCTTTTGATAATATAACAGTAAAAAATCAAATCTCTCGTGGAATAAGCTCTTGGTTGTGCTCGTTTATTTTCAAAAAAGTACCTCTGGTCCGTATAGTTATTCTTTTCATATCGTAATGATGTTGATCAATCCGATCAATTTGCCTCAATTTGGATATAACATCCTTCAATAAAATTCCCATCAGCGTAAGATCATCGTTTAAGGTAATAAACGGTAATAGAACAGGCTTTAGCTAAACATTGCCATAACATACCATTGCCCTACAGTCCAGAGTCCAGGCAAAGCTATTCTAAAGCTTTGGCTTTGTACACAAGTCGTTTTTTATGTCACTTTTAAAGAAAATATGAGTAGCTATTAGGGCATTTTGTCAAAGTAATAACAGGCAAAGAAAGCCGTTTAATAATGTCCCTATCCTTTTTATTAGTAGCACAAGCCAGCAGCAGATGGTTAAAGACAGCTACATGATCTGATAATAATTTGATGATATCGTGATCATGAACTCTCAAACGGAAGAGGCATCGCATCACTGATCCAGGGAAAAGAAATGGTTACGTAGGGAATTGTAATCACATCAACATGCTTTAGGTATCGGTTAAAAAAGTTATAATAACTCGTCCCTACTTTTTTATCTTCTCTGGTCATATGTCGTGAAAAAAAGATGTTCTTTTAGCGATGTCATTATTATTACAACCCTGTCCCCTCGTACTATCCTCAGGAAAAGGTGCAATCTTTGAAGACACAAGTGTCTCCATAAGAAACGCAAGATTTTAGGGTTTTGTAGGAGAATCACGAAGAGCGTTTACCGTCCACAAGATGAAGTTTTATTGGAAAATGAAATGGACCTTAAGAGGTCTTTCTTACACAATTGTTCTCTATCTATGTCCCCTATTTCATAATATGGGATATTTTCTCACTATGTATTGTACATGGATGTCGTGTAAGCAAGAAGTATTAGCACTTTCCCAAATCGAACTAGAGAAGTGTTACTCATACAAATGACCACACTTCCTTTCTCCATTTACTGAAGTTTCCCTTTTCTGATCGCTTAGACAAAAGTTTTAGACTAGAGGAACAAATAAAGCTGAACTAGAGTTTTTTAATAGAAAATTCTCTTTACCTGTGAATTAAATGCAGTGAGTAGGCATCAAATTTAAAGCTCTTCCTAGACTTCATCCAAACCTAACTAAACTTCCACTTGAACTTCATTTGTGTTTTTATTTTAATGTATGAAAACAAATCCATTCGATAAAAAACATAAAAATCGTTATATGTTATATATTTTAATCTTTATTTTTACAATAATAAAATTATGGTAAAACTCATGAATGGATTAAACAATTCAAAAGTTGCATAAACATTCAATAATATCTTATAATAATTTGCTGAAAATTCCATTGGTTGTCATGTAATATTTAGTAAGAAACTGTAAAATGCCATGAATAAGCTTATGCTGAGTATTCAAAGCGCAATATTACAACGGGGCTGGGTTTACAGTAATCATGTCTGCTTTTTCATCTAAAATTTTCTAGCTTTTGCTATCAACAAAGTTTATTTCTAGAAACTTAACGTATTCCGCCCTTTCTTTTTTTGAATTCAGGAAGTCCGGATATTGTACTGGACGAAAAGAGGTGTAGAGAGGTGAACAGAAATTGGTAAGGAAAACTCGTCTTCCTCCTAGCTGGATTTGTTAATACTTTTTCTGGGTTGGACTAGCTGCAGAAGCTCTAGATGGAGAAAGAGGATCAAGTCTTCAAATTCAACTAAAACTCTATTTAGATAATTGTAATGTAACTGATGAATCAATTGGTGTAACTGCTCAGTAGAGTTGATCATGTAACGCTCCAATTCCTAATGCTGTTCGTATTTATTTTATTTTTACCGATCTAATAACTACGATTCAACTAACGGACTCGGAGTAAGAATCGACTAAGATTACGTCATTTGCCCAAAAATTACCTTTCTGTGTTGATTTTGCTTTTCACTTTACGTCAGTTACATAATTTAAAAAGTTCTGTTTATTTCCTTTCGGTTTGAAAATTATAGCTGAAAACGGTATAATGAAAGAGAACAGCCTTTTTTCTCAAGACCATTGCCATAAATGTTTAAATTAAAAATTCACTCTCCTCTTTAATTAAACGAATTTATTATAAATGCAGCCAGCATTAAGTGAGAATCAAATTATTGAAAAATTAGGCAATTTTACGGACAAATAATCAATCAATGTTAATCATGTCTACGCTAAGCTAAGATGCTCCTACTCGGGCTGTTGGATAGACACGTCTAAGATGTTGCCACGCAACTTTAGGAATTTTCCAAGGGTTTAGCTGAATTTTACAAAGATGGTGATAATTTGTTAGTTAATTGATTGGCGTTACGTTACATGGCAATTAATATTATGCATTAAATCCTGGTACGTTGATTATATGATTTCTCAACTTTCCCCAATCTTTCACGCGGCATTTACTTAGCACATGTACATTGTTATTATTTTTTCCACACTTCAGCTGTCATTTCTCGAATAGCTACCAAAACTCCGGAGAGAAAACTCTCCACAATTAACCACAACTGTTAAAGTGTCGATTGTCGAACCAGATGTCCTTTAGGTAACCTAACTGTAATAAAAACATCATGGCGGAGAAACTTAGTCAACTGAAGTTTCGAAACATTCTGCTTCAGAAGGCAATCAGCAGATTAAGTAAACGGCAAGAGAAGTTGGAGGAGTTTATCGATCTGAAACATAATGGTATTTAAAGCTGTTTAGTATTTTGTAATTTTAGTATCCTTGTGGTCATTAAATTTGGGAACATTAATGTAATTACTTGCATTTTGTTAGCTCCTGAGTTAGAGCTCTTCTTGAAGAATCGGGATCGTATGATGTATGCCATGGGATACACTTTGTCGGATCTGGATACATTCGAAGGAAAACGAAGCCCAAAGTCTCTGGAACTTGTACGACTCCTCCGGGTTGTTAAGAGTATGTACAGACTGAAAACAATTTTGTATAGGTTATTTCGTTGTTTTAGAATATTAGAATTTAATCATTCTGCAGGCTATCAAAGTACGTCAGGGACAGGAAATAAAAAGCGAAGAGTGAGAAAACAACTAACAAGTCCAGAAGAACTACAGCAGTACAAAATCTTTATAGATTTAAATACGGGAGTTATAGAAAGAAAACCGGCGAAAATATGCTTAATATGCTGTGATCGACGCCACAAGATGGGGAAATGTCCATACAAGCTCAAAACCGATAGAACTCCGGAGATAAAGGCCATGATTCAGGAGAGGATTGACAAGATCAAGGAAATTGAGTTAGACGACCCCTTTATTTCCAATGCGTACAAAAGAAAGATATTCAAATCCAAAAAATTAGTCTTTGAAGGAAAATGTAGGGGTTGGAGAAGGCAGAAGGAGGAACTTTTAGCTTTGAAGAAGAAGTCAAATTCAGATGCAGGTTATCAGGCTGAGGGTTCCGTACCAGCTTCTATGGCTACAGAACAAACACCGCCTTCCACTTTGATTCAAAATTCTGCTAATTTACAATCGTGCTCCTCCAATTCCACTCCCTTTCAACATTCTTCTGGGCTTGCCTATTCTTCGGAACCAATTCGCTTCGGGCCTGTGGTACACGAAAATGAATGTGATGGAGGTGTGTCGGGGGAGCGGAAGAATAAAAACAAGAAGAACAAAAAGAAAAGGCAGAAGAACAGAACTGGTCCAAAGAATCAAGGGATACATGTTTGCTTTGACTGTGGGAAAAAATTTGTGTTTCCCTTTTCGCTGGAGAATCACATTCAGAGTAAGCATCGGCAAGAGTAATGTTGAGTCATTTACGTATTCGTATTTAAATTCTTTATACATTATCATTATTGTCTTGTTGCAGTAGTTAAGTATAGTCGGCAAATGAATCTTACCGTTACGAATATACATATTTTTAGACTATGGGGAAGTATTTATTATTGATTATTTGTCTTTGTCAATCCTGGCATAAAAAAGTGAAGTTATCGTATGAAAATGATAAGTATAATACACTATAGCCGACTATTATAAATTGTAACTTTTCGTTTGTTGTAAAATAGAATTTACTAAGGACTGTATAAAATCAGCAATTCAGTTGTATTCTCCTGTTGTTTAAAAGTGCCACCTTGCAAATACTCTTAATCATGCATTAAATATTAAATATTAGCAGAGTTTTACATGTTCTTTATGTGCGTCGAATGTATACAACCTGTATAATAACACAGGTGTAAATCCAAGGTGACAGTTGATTTTGCATGCAATTTTTTAAGATTTCCTTATCCCAATCAATAATGTATACCTTCAACCTAGATCTTTTAAATTGTTAAACATGTTCTAAAAATTACAAGAAATTGCCTTGTAATTAGAATTGTGATATGAAGCTTACTTGATGTTTTAGTTTATATTTAAACTACTTAAACTGTGGAGTTAACTAATAAAGATACGAGTGCGAATCGTTCATAACGGATCGATGGATGTAATGGCTATTCGTAAGCCATCATGGTTTTTATCATTACCCAATTATTTTTAAACATGATTGTTTTATTTTTTTATTATGAGAGTGAATGGGCCTTTGTTCATTTATAGCATAGCATGTAGACTTTTGTGACATTTCTAGACTTGGTTCATTGAGGAAAACTGGGGCATCGTAATCCGTTAACCCAAAGAGCGGGAGATACATTTCTCATAAAATAACAAAATCATTATTATGATTACAACACAAACACACAATATATCATAGTTAAAAAAAATTCCAGATTGGTAAGTACTCCAATTTGATATTAGACCAATATTGCGAAAATGATTACCACTAAGTGAAGACTTCTGAACTAACGGACAATCTTAAGGTGATTACTAGATAGTTAAACATTTTTAACAGTGGAAAGCCCTTAGTATAAATTGTTTTCTCTCTAGAGTTTATAAGGATTTCTACATGAGTTTCGCATAGTACACATTTTATTTTAAAAGTATATTTATGTATTACGAAGCTATTATCCTGTTTTGTAGTACGTGCATTTATTTAATTCGTCGACTTTCAAATAACTCTGCAGTTCTAGTTTACGCTTGATATTTAATTCTCCTTCAAATTATCTAATGCCACACCTTTTTTGATCTCTTCAGATAATCAGATTTAACAAAACTCTCATCCGCCTAACAAAAATGGTTTGCCTACCGTGCATTGTGATACCAGCGCTTTTATTCATCTGGCATAAATTCCTGCAACCCATTATCTTAAAGATTTGGAATCCTTGGGGAAAAATTGAGGAGAAGAAGGAAGAAGGTACAAAAGATGCTGATGGCCTTGATAAAGATAAACCGAAATCCACGGAGGAAAATTCGACCAGCGACAGCAGTAACAGTGTGGCTACCGCCACTACAACAACTCCAATAAATAGTCATTCCAAATCGGATTAACAAACGGATTTTATTCTATTCCAGTTTTCGATTATGTTTGTCTCGTCTGATGCCAGTCGTATTAGAAATATTATAAACTATATGATTTCATCACATTATCCAATCCAATACGTAATATTGTATCCGTTTTATCAAGTTACAAATTCGCAAATATCGCTGCTCACTATTATTTTTTCCTAAGTCAGCCACATCAAAAATATTTCATTATGCCAGATGTTGATGATGGATCTTGAAGTAGGACGTATATATGTAATATGTATTTAGTTAAGGTTTTAGTACTGTGACCAGGATCAGGGTCATTGATGATTTTTTAAAATAAAACCGAGGCTTTGATTGTTGTCATAAATGTTTGTTTCAGTTTTGCAAAGTCAATTTATTCTTATCTCTGTAACATTTAACCTTAGATAAATAATTACTGTTATAGGTAGGTCCTGTACTTTTATCTATACGTAATATTCGGGCATAATTACATCGTCCCCACTCTCAACCTACTTTGATAACCTATAACCTAACTCATGAGAGAGGTAAACAAAATCAGGAAAAATTTTATTGCTATTAAGTATGCGTCTAAAATTAAACACTCGTGATCATGACTTGATCCACTTGGTAAGCACATTATTTTTGTAACTTGTAACGATAACACATCTCTGCAAAGACAAACCATTCCAGTCTAGTAACGCGAGGTACCTTACCTACTGGATATTTTGTTGAATGCGATGTTCCACCTAAATTAAAGACATACCTCATATACATTTTTGTCCTGGCCCATATGGTGCATATTTTTTCCACAGTTAGGGAAATCTAGGTCATATAGCATACCAAGGTTGTTGAATTCTTTGATTATTTAATTTAATCTCGCGTGACTAGATTAAGGATTAATCTACTAATCCTTAATCTGCATGTTGATGATACCGAGTAATCTTT
>JAANSQ010002715.1:0-11373 GCA_036850885.1 Lepidocyrtinus dapeste
CTCACGAATTTGCACATTTCATTTCACCATTTCACGCTCGTCCCAAATATCCAAAACATTTTCACGGACAATGAGCAAAAATATTAGGAGGCTCAGCAGCTCGGAAAATACTCGAGCGTCATGTGTCAAAGAGATAATCCCTCAAACAATACTCTTGAATTTATTTTTGCCAAGCTTCAATTTCAATCTTGCCACTAATATGGTTGCCATGTTGCCATTTTATTTTTATTTGCTCAACCTTGTTTTCTACTTTTCTGTAAGTTCTAAAAAAGTTGTCATGTCACCAGCAGAAAAACGATTTGCTCACGACTCCACTATCCAATCGAAATCCCAGAAGGAATCACTCAAGTCTTGACATGACACTCTGAGCACGACCAACGCAATGGAAGATCAGGCCTAACGAATTAAATGATTCTTTTTTGGAATTTTCCATTGTATAGTGGGTGGGTGTATCCCTTAGCAATTTTTACACGGAAGTGTTATCACGTAATGGTAGAAAGAATGACAATCGAAAAGAGTAAATGGGCTTGTCTTCCTTGCACAATCTGAATATTCTGAATCTTGTGCAGAATTTTTGAGGACGGCGACTATTGGACTATGACGTAGCTGCTAAGATGCTATTGCTGCTGTATTATGACTATGCAAAAAACGATCCTTCATTTGCATCGAATCATCCCCCAGAAACCAAACTACACCAGAGACAAAAGTCTTTTTCAAATCATGGTTCTTTCAGTCTTCAAATAAATGTTCACATAACGCTACTTCACTTACTCAAACTCCCTCACTTTTAAAGTTTTAAAGTCTTAACTCCATTGGAGCTTCTGTACTGCTCTTTTCAATTTTTCATGTTCAATTTCCTCCTAGAGGAAAAAAAAGAAAGCGCTACGTAATCATAATCTTTTAGACAATTACCAGTGTTAAATTTAGCGCTTGCTGTGCGCAGTCAGGCTCCTTTTAAAGTTCTAACTGTTTTGTCAAGACTACTTCATTGAAGACCTTAAAACACTGCACTCAGAATAGGACACGACAGGACACCTTTTCTAAGAAAAATTTTGTGGAGGTTTCCTTCGGGAAGCCAAGGGACTAAAATTGACACATTTTACTAGAATTATGCAGCCACCACCACAGTCTCGTCTTTGCTCTCACTTTAAACAAAAGAATACTCAAAGATCCTTTTCTATAAGCTGCTCCGTTACCATTAGCCATTTCCTGCCTAGACTCTATATTCAAATGAAGTGACAAGCCCCATCCTTCATACTAGTCGCACTGAGAAACTAAGACAACTGCAAAATTACGCAAAAAGGATATGAAAACGATACAATTACGATACGAAATCAAACCATAAAACTTTGAGAAAAAGAACATTTTATAATGGGTCGTAAACAAGGTACGCAATAACATCTCTGTCCTGACAGATAAGATATGGGGACTACTCCACTCCATAGCACAGAAAACAATGTACAATGTACACCGTTGACGTGAGAGACTCTATAGCTGTTTGTATAGTATCTATGACAAAGACAAACTCACTAACTCGTAATTTGCAAAATGGGATCTTTTTCGAAAAAAATGTAATATTACGTATGCGCAGTATGGTAACTTTACATTCTTTCGCTTCTCCTGTGGTATTTGCTATTTGAATGGGTTGCATATTGACATCATCATCATTTACATTCTCCTCCTTCGTGAATTGGCGAATCATTATTATGGGCGAAAGGGGAGCGTACAAAGCCTTTTATAGTTTTCGCCATGAGCGAAAAAGAGAAACTGCAACATCATCTAAAAGAATTGAATAAAAATGCGTGTGTGTGTGGCACCCACATGTTCCTCATCTGGATGGTCAGCGTGTAAAAGCTCGTCCTGATCAGTAACGTTGACAAGGTCCTCAGAAGCACCAACTACACCAACGATCTCTGCACTGGTATTCGAATGGTTATGCCTCCTTCTAGAAGTAACTGCTGCTACAGCTGCCGCCGTAGTGGTAAGGTTGCCCAAGCTACCTTTACATTTCCCTAAGGAACCTAGGCTCTCCTTCAAGTCCTCCAAACGTGAGAAACTCCTGTCCCAAACGCAACGATGCAGCTGCTCATCCAACAACATGAAATTGGCGTGGGTACGCCGAATCACCCAGGACTGTACGCCAGCTGACACCTGTAAAAAAAAATTAGAAAAAAAGCCTCATTATCTTGTTTTATTTTACCCCATACCCAATCTTTCAATTTGCAAATGAGACAAAGCCTATTTCATTAATTCCTCAATTCGACTCGAGACCAAGTACGGTATCGTGTCCTGAGACGTTTCAAGACTTCAAGACTTAACTCGATGAGCTCGAGCTAAATACCAAAATACCAGCAGACTGCTACAAGGCTACGTAATATTTTATCAGCTCATCTCATTTTTTTCGCAATTTGAGATCTGTCTCCTCGTCATACCCATCTTTATATCATGAAATGATCCTACTTCTTTTACAACACGCATAAATAAGCATATTTTTTACCTTGGCTAACGCTAACTACCAAACTACCTTCCCATTTTCTTCTACTTCAATGATCATCGCATGTCTAATTTTTTTTCTGAAGATGCTCCAAACTAACAATAACCAACGCTCAAGCCATTGGCAATATGGCACGAATTGGTAGATACAATGTCAACCATATCATTTATCCCAGCCCTAGAAACATATCCATCTTCTCATTGGATTCGATTCTGCAGAAAGCCAGAAAGCGTAATGGAATGTGAATCCAATCGGCAATCCAAAATCCAAACCAATTCAAATTCAATCTTTTGAAACTCAAACGTAGCCAAATTCAGTGATATCATGACACCACATCTCATCCTTCGTGTTGTAAATTCCTTAGCTCTCTGTCTCTACAGTAACTCATCTTCATTTTTTATTGTAGTTTACGAGACCATTACCAAATCTGTACAAGCGCCCAACTCACAAAACAATTCGCAATCAGTTCACTCCATTCATCTCCCTCAACTCATCCGCCTCAGATTCAAATTTCGAACCCAAGTCAGATTACGAGGACGAGATAGATAGCTTTGAAGGAAACGTAGTAATGGCTTCTCACACTCTCTCAAGTGACTCGAGTCACTCGCACGCAAACTATTAAGTCAAACAATAATAATCAGACTGATAATGACGTGCCTAATGAGAATTTACGATGCTTGGCTTGGATACTTGGCCGTTGGTCTCTTGGTCTTTGAGACTGTATCATCTTCACATTTTTTTGACGAATATTTCAAAATATTCTTTCATGTTATGATTAAAGTAATATCATAAACCATTCTAAAAGTTAATCTGCGGGCAAATACCTAACAGTGCAGTGAGCCAAGGAACTAGAGCCAAATATGTATGAGAACTAGTCATTACTGCCCCCATCTCATCATGATGATTATCCTTCCTTTAAACTCTAATGCTTTTTATGGGAGTCAGAATCGTAACAAAAAATGCACAAGTGCATATGCATTTACAAGAGGACAAGGAAGGATCTTGGTCGCATCTGCAAGTGCCGATGAGATGAGCCTAGAACAAAAATTGCCATTTTTCTTCTGACTGCTACCGTCTTCGCCTACCTGGTTGCCACTAGAACCAGAGCATTTGACTGATTATCTTAAAATGCCTACAGATGCACGACTTGACTCGCAATTTTTTTGCGGCCTACGAGTACGAGCCTACTCCGACCTCATTGTCTCAGAATCAAAGTGTATCGAGTACCGAGTCATGAAATATTGTCGAAGAAAATGAAGCGTAAAGCCTCCCTTTTTCCTATTGCATTACATATTTCACAACGCTCGTTAAAATGAACCCAAATCAAAAAATCAAAGCAATAATCAAATCGTGTTTTACAACAAGGCAAACATGTCACGACTCACGAAGACGCAACACGACACGATGACAAAACTCCAAACATAATGAGTTAAGTAGTTAATAGAGCCATAATCAGAAAACGCTAAAGTCTGTCACGTCAGGAAATGAACTTAATCTTGTCAACCTGATTCCACGTCAAATCACTACGCATTAAAACAATTTATGCAGTACGCGGTACAAGATCGGATCAAGTAAGACGATTAAGTACATTTTACATTCAAGGGAAAACATAAAACATAATTTCAGATTAGAATGAACGACTTTATTCATTTCATGATTCTTTTGATTTACATCAATTCAATTAGTTTTTGTAATGCCACAAGCGTTAAAAGTCTTAAGCTCTGGTTCTGATGTTTTTACCATTACTCCCCCGGTTCAAGTCAAATTCAGCTTCTTTTATTCCTTTACCGTAATTTCATTAAATTAAAGCAACATTAGCAATTATTAATTACATTATACCGACTCTCTTCGCAATTAAAGTTGACATAGCCAAAGTCAATGTAATTTCTACGATCTGGGCTCGTTGTCTTTCCTCTTTTGCATTTGAAATGAGAAATTAATGAATATTTACAATAGAAATTATGGTGGATGTGGATGCCCGAGGCACTCCAATATTTAGCCATATCTAGAATGTAAATTAGATTGAGTTGATTATAAGGAGTGTAATTGCAAAGTACATTTTGGCCACAAATGGCAAACGAAATGGACGTAATCAACATCATTCTGCAATAAAGTTCCATGGACCCAACCACCTGCAAAATTCCTCTTCTTTTTCCCTACATTTTTGCACAATTTTATGGCATTTTATAGTCTGGCTTCTTTTACATAATTCCTACTTTAACTTTGAAACTTTAAGCAAGGCAGATTCCCATGAAATATCATAGATCATCTTAATATCAACGGAAAAAACCAAAAGAATATCTGCAAGAGAGTAATGCGATGGACGACGCGCGTGACGTACCTGAAACGCCACCTAGAGTTTCTAGAGTCTCTGTCTTCCCGTCCTCCCTCGCCCTCCACTGCATAACTTAATGTCATTGTGTAAAGTTCGCGAAACAAATTACTGCAGATATTATAACCATAGCGAAGGAATTCTATAGTCTCTAGACTCTCGACATTTTAACATTTTTAATGCTTTGGGAGTTGCGATGATGGGCTGTGAAGGCCATGATAGTTTAAGCCACGTGCTTCGTATCACATTGAAATGGACTTTAAATCTCATGACACTCCATCATTCATCTCATAATTCCCATTTTTCTTCTCTTGAAAACAACCAGTGTTCGCATGTCTTACATTTACATGACATCATCCACAATAATATATAATAGCTCGTAAATTCCCTAATGAAAGTTTAAATTCTTTATAAGATGGAAGGAAGGATGGATGTTAAAAAAAACACCAGTCCATAATAAATAATTTCTTTTTAGCCTTTTGTATTTTTTCAAAAGGAGTTTATATTAGTACATTTGAAGAAACAAACAAGAATAAAATTATGAAATAAAAGAGCATTTGTTTATTTCACAATGTAAAAAATGAGGATCGTCAATGGCTAGTTTAACCCTCGTAAATTTGTTTTCAGCGAAACAAAAAGCCTAAGGCAATAAAATAAAATAATGGTTCCAAGATCCAACTTCCAACATCCATTCATAAACTTTTGAAAAGACTGTAACCATTTCATTTCTCCACGTGAATTTCTTGTCTTTGAAAATCTTACATGAACTCTACACAATACCCAACATACCCAGTCAAAAAAAATGGATATGGATATGACAAGATTCCCTTCAATGAAAACATGGTCTTTTGGCAGATTGTCGAATGGACAAAAAAGTCTCTAATGACTTGGTTGGCAAGGCGCGGAGTTTTAGCTTGGTCTTGGTGGTTTTTGGCTTCACTTGGGATTAGTTTATGACTCTCAAAAAGCATTTAAGCAACGACATGATAATAATGCGAGTGTGTATTCAGTGTCACCACTCTTGTCCCATTTCACTTTTTGCTTTCATAATGGCACCACAATTTATAATCCGAAACCAAGAAGCTTACGCCATAGACAGTTCGACCTTCTTTCTTTTCATACCGTATCTTTCTTGATGGCCCTTAAAACAGCTTCTGTAAATAAGTATTCATACAGTTACCAAGTTGATAAGTGTCAGAGGAGTCAGAGGACTTGCCATTAACTCCTGGCGAAAATTATGTAACTCCATATCTTCCTTTGTACGCATTTCTCTTAAAACCAGGGAATATTTGCCAGCGTGGCTAAACTCTATTATTTTTTTACTTTAGTAGCAGTTACAGCAGCCATATCATATTCGCATTAGATACGGTAATAACAAACACCGTCAATTTCGCATTTTTTTTTCTTTAAGTAAATGAGAGAGAGAGCAGATGTTTGTGTCATGTCCTCCACAGCCAGGACTAAAGAAACTTCAGATTTTCTTAAAGACTCGGTCGATAAGTGTAGGCTCTGTTCTCTCTTTTTTTGTTTATTATTCCCTCGCAATTTTTGTGCTTTTGAAAGCCTTCTTTACATTCTCTACGCTTTTTTGCATGGATCTATCCTCCCAGTCTCCTTTACGCTGCTCCTGCTGTTGACTCAAAGTGAAATAGGAGAATCAAAATTACCCATAAATCTTTCAGCAGCCCCATGCATCATTCATTTTTTTTGCGAAGGGATAGCATTCTACCATTTTTATTTCATTTGGGCTTTATGACTTTGATGAAATCAACTGTGATTCTTAGTCTCTTCATAATTTTCCACTGTTTTCTTTGTAATCATTCATGACTATAGCCATCACTGGCTTTTTAACTTTTGATGAGGATGACAATGACTCAGCCACGAAACATTAAGCTTAAAAATTAGCGTGAGAAAACAAGAGAGAAATTCACACACAAAAACACAAGCTTGCTGTCATATTATCCAAAAAAATTCTAAAGATTTAAAGCCATGTGACAAACTTACCTCAATTGCGAAAGCGCATTTATCTGTAGGCTCATCCACCGGTAAAGTAATTGACTTGGCAGTGTCTTCGCGAATCAGGATCTGTAAGGAGAAAAAAGATTTTCCTTTATAAAATGTTCTTTACTTTGTAGCTGAGCTTGTATAGTTAAGTATTGATTTTGATCTGTCCGTCCGTCTGTCTGTATGTCTCAATATATTCAATAACTCGAACGCGTAAACCGATAGGTTTCGAATTTGATATATAATAATAATATGATACAATGTATGTATACTTGGGGTCCCTGAGGCAACCTGGTAACGTTTGGATCATATAGGTCAAGGGTCAAGTCAGGGGTCAAATGATGAATAAATTTTTGATTCTCCTGATTAAAAAAACATGACTATAGATTGACCACTTTAGATCCACCCCTGAGCCAGTAGGGGTCTGATTGTCTTTGGATTCTTTTTCAAGAAAACACTAACCCTTTACTTTACAAATAATTTTTATCAGCTACGTCTGTAAAACTTTCAGCTTTATTATTTTTGGAGACAGCCTGACATCAAAACAATATGTACCTAAAACGAAGTCAATGACTGACATGTGACATCTCTACTCATCCTTATACGAAATTCACATTAATTTTTTCTGTGAAATAATGTTAACACGATGAATCAGAGCTTATGCCAAAGCTTTAATCGAATCATCAAAGTCGGCATTTCATCTCTACCCATTCTTCATTCAATAGACTTATCGCAGTTTCATTCAACTTAATTTCTTCATCCATCAAACCCAACTTACAATTACTTCCTTTACACAAATCTGCTTAAGAGAGCTTAGGCCATGCCAAACCTAACCAAAAAAATTAAACGATGCTATGATAAGATAAGAATTACAAGCAATGTACATAATAATGACACTCATCCCGAAAGGGAAAGGATCTGATCCTGATGATTAAATTATCAGAACCTATTAACTTGGTTTGGCCTAGCCTACACTAGCAGATTTAACAGGATTTTCTAATTGCTTAATTACTAATTACAAGACAAAGTCTCTTCTTTCTTTGATTAAACTGCGAATCTTAACCAAATGCAATTTATCTTAGAGTTTCTCAATAATCTGTCCATTTTCTCGTAGCTTTTGTAATCTCCTCACTTAAATTTTCTGCGCAGACGATAACATTCCGCATATTTTCTAAAGTCAAACAAACTCTTCAGTTCTTTGAAATGTGGGACACATGCAGTTTCAATTTATGCCAAAGGAAAAAGTAAACCTACCCGAAACCCAAAACGAATCTGCATTTCCAATTTCCAATCCTCTCAGAATAAATAAATATTCCATAAATAATATTTGCCCATTTACCCACGTGGAATGTAAACAGAGATATTTGTACTTCTAAAAATACTTTTCTCTCCGCACTATCAAATACATCCATCATATTTTTACTACGAATTACGAAAGTACGAAGCGAAAAAATGCATGTTAGTCTTATCCCATCAATCATTTTTTGCGAAAATCCCTACGCACCACTACAAATAGAAGCGGAGCCTTTCTAAAATATGAGCATGCATTAGAGTATCTAGGCTATCATCATCACATCACCGAATCCAATCTGAGCTGTTTACTATACAATTTTTTTCACGCTGCATCTCTACAGTCTCAGCTCAGAATAGCTGACTTTATAAAAATTTAAAATACCAACTCACCCTAAAGCTTTAAATTCTACCTAAATACACTTCCAATCATTATCTCATCTGCATCTCAATCTAGGTAACTTTGAATTAAACGTGTTTGATAAAACCCATTAGCGAAAATAGAAAAAATGAACTTTTCATGTTACACGTACACAGTACATACATGGCAGTATTTTAAGTAGTATTCACTTTTTTTAAAATTATACTCGTCCCTTTTCATTTTTATTTTGGAGTTTAGCCGCTCAGGAAAAATTGCCTAAACTAAGCTTATGATTTTGCATGAGTGAAAGAATCTCTAAGAATTCAGTGGCACTCACAAAGTCATTTGGACTTGAAACATTTATAATTTGCAAAAGTCAAAACCAGCCTATACAAAACCAGAACCAGACCAGGAGCGAAGCCTTAAGAAAAAAATACCAGATGCATATAGACTTCGTTCAAATCGAAACCGACTCGATCAATTTGCAATATCAATTCCATGTAAAGTTTACGGTTATGTTCATGCGAAAAACAGGATTTTTGCGAAGGCACGCGAAAAAAATCATTTTAGTTTTATGTCTTGCGGAAATCAATGACAGAACTAAGGAAATTCTTTTGAAACTAATGTAAAATGCTTATAGCCATCAAATTTCAAATTCTTTGAGCTTGACAAGGCAAAGGTGCAAAATGCAAACTAAAAATTCCATTCATATCCTAAATTGAAATTCATAAAAAACTATATCGCATTATATATACCATTGAATATATAGACTGAGAGAGGTCGTGAACTACCTATCCCAATCGCAGTTTTACTTGAACGATCTCTCTCCCTCCTTCCTATTTTTAGTTGGGCTACTACATTTCTACAATTTTGAATCTTGAGCCACCTAATGGGAGAAAATTGGTGCTTATATGCTCTAGGCAAGTGCATACCAGCTTATCGACCAACCTTAGCAAACAGGAAGCATTCCTTCTCTTTAGAAAAACTTCCTTCGCTTCTTCTCTTTCAAATTTTAAATTAGGCAGTCTTGAATAATGCGATTTAATGAGTACCTAAAATAAAGTTTTCGCGAGCTTATTTTTCCCACTTTTTCATCAACATTTTTTCTGCAAAGTTTAGCCAAGGAACTCAAGGAAGGTAAGATACCTACTCATTATCAAAACACTACAAACGAGTCAGTCAGTCACTGTGTCATAATGTAATCATATCATGATCCCTGAAGGATAGGCTCTTTTGTCTTTTCAAAGCTATTTGTAAGCAAATTTCTTGTCCACTTGACACATGTCCTTTGTATTCATGCAAAAAAGATTATGGATTATGTACTGACCGTACAATAGGCTTTAAAACAAATGTGGTACACGAAACAAGAAATAATGAGCTGAAAACAAGATGTAAAAGGGATGCAAAGAATTTCGCTTGATAAAACAGCTTATTTGCCAATTTACCCAGAAAAGTAGTCTGTATAAAGTTGGTACGTACCTCCTTCATCATTAGACTTGACCGCCTACTTTACCACACCCATTTTTTTCAAGACATGATATTATTAAGAAGAGATTATGTTTGATACAGTGAGTGACGCATCTAGCGCAGTCAAACTTAAATTATTAGTTTTTTGTCTTTTGTTATCATTGGGTTTTATTATNTGTTTGATACAGTGAGTGACGCATCTAGCGCAGTCAAACTTAAATTATTAGTTTTTTGTCTTTTGTTATCATTGGGTTTTATTATATCATAAAATATTGATTAAGTCTAGTCATGAGCAAGCCAACCAAAAACTAGGATGATTCATGCGAATTACAAAGCCATTAGGATCCTCATATTTATTCCCCGTAAGTCATAGTAACACAAGGAAAGTTCTTCATGGGACACTCAAATGACAGCTATGACTACTACTATCACTGTCCAACAAAAAACGGGATATATTTGAATGGCTTCTCCAACCTCATTTTACTTAAGTCTAACTGCGAATTCTCTATTTTTAGGAATTAATTGATATTTAAGCTCTGGGATAAAAGCCATGTAAAGTACTTTACTTACACTTCAATAACGACAACTGTCTAGACTCAACGTTCATGCGTGCGTGTAATTCATCAAAACGTACACAATCTCATACAAATTCTGTCAATGTACATTGCACAGGCATTGATAAGCACTGGTCCAAAACAATTCCTAAATAAACCATACATATATCACATACATTCTCAGTTTATACGCATTTTTATGTTTTTCTCATCTTCCAAACCTAAAAAATATAAAGAGAAAAGGAGCGTATCGTATATATTGCAAATATGACTAAAGCGACTGAAGCCTACTCGTTAAACCGTTAAACGTACACAATCTCATACAAATTCTGTCAATGTACATTGCACAGGCATTGATAAGCATTGGTCCAAAGCAATTCCTAAATAAACCATACATATATCACATACATTCTCCGTTTATACGCATTTTTATGTTTTTTCTTATCTTCCAATCCTAAAAAATATAAAGGGAAAAGGAGCGTATCGTATATATTGTAAATATGACTAAAGCGACTGAAGCCTACTCGTTAAACCGTTAAACACGCTTAAGCTTACTCTCTAGAGAAAAGTAAAACATGACGAGTGAGTAATGACTCAGAAAAGGGAACAAGTTTATTATTCGCCTATTTGCCTTAAGTTCTCCTCCTTTCGCAGTTTGTAGTACTGGCGAAGAAAGTAAAAATCCTTCATGTTCGGTGACCGTTGCATTGCCTTATTATTAGATACCTTACTCGATCGCGAATAAACTACACGAGCAACTTTATAAACCGCCTTGTACAAACGATAAACTTCCTCAAAAAAAAGAAAGAAACGAAACAAGCCAAACAACTGTAGCTTGAGCTTGTATTTGTACTCGTTTTGCCAAAAAAAA
>JAANSQ010002716.1:0-11371 GCA_036850885.1 Lepidocyrtinus dapeste
TTACTTGCAGCAGTGCATTTAATAAGGACCGTTATCTATTTCAGTTTATTAGAACACGTAAGACAATAGAAAAGGTTTAGAAAGCCGTAAAGGTGCGAATGATTATGATCATGATCGTTTCTAAGCCCTACTTAATTTTTTCTCTCTATTTTCACCAATAATCAGTCAAAGACAAGTAATAAAAACTGGACTATTAGACTGATTGTGGGACTCAATAAAATCTCAAATGCTGTTTTGAACAAATTGAGACAACAAAAAAGTCTGAAAAAAATAATTTGCTCAGAATTATATATGCTCACACTATTCATAGTGACTGAAATAATATCTGTAAGAAGACTAAAATAATACTTAAATATGGTATTTGGAATAATACGACATGATAAGAAAAGGTCGAACTTCTGATAGACTTATATGGTGTGGTGTGCTTTATTCACACGTTTAATAAGTCCCATGCTGACACGGCGTGAACCTTTGATGAGCCTATCATAACAACCACATGATGTTTTTGCAAACGAGTATTTCTGATTCGATGACCTGACCCTCTGATAAAGAAACAGGATGAACAGGAGAACAATAATTGCCTAAATAAAATTATTACCAGAGACAAACTATCTTATCATATCAAAATCAAAATTCATCCCAATCGCAATCTAGCAACTTCAGTACTACTTCGGAAGCCCACTATATTAATATAACCTTAATTACAAAATTAATAACAGTCATATTTTAATCTATTTCCCATTCGGTCACGCTGATAACAAAGGTTAATCACTTAAAGTCCTATCTTAAACATGACGGTTAGCTTGGTTGAAATTCACGTGAATTCCATATCCATACACCTGGAGTTTGAAATTAGGAAAGTTGGTAAAACTTACAGTATAAAAGGACTTGGCGAAGGCCAGATCATTAGCGAAGTAGTCTACTCTACGGAACTCCGACAACAGCTTTCCAGCTGCTGCTGCCCACAAACTCTAACCAAACCTTATTAAAAATTAACTACGTGCAGTTTCCTTTTATTTCTACCTTGAGACTAGAAAGTTGTAATAAACACTTCAACATAGAATCACGATGGTCAAGGTATCCATAACCGTTTCTTTGTTGCTGGTGGCTGCTGCTGCTTTTGGTAGAGCAGAAGCTAGATCTATACAGAAGGATCAAGACATTGAGCCCATTGGAGGCTTTCTCCTGTACCGAGTCAAGAGCAATAAAATTGAGTATTTATTGTTGAAGAAAGCCAAGGAGGATGACTGGAGCCCTCCAAAAGGCAAGAAGAGTAGCAGAGAATAAAACATACTATTTCATTTCAAAGTTAATAAAGTAAGTGAATGAAATGACCTTCAATTTACAGGAAACGAGACTGTTTTTGACACAGCTATCAGGGAGACTCGAGAAGAAACCGGGTTAGAAGTTTGTACAGACTATGATGTCTACATCCAGTACAAAATTTACTTTGAGGTAAAAAATTTACAAGCTATCCGAGTAAACTTCATTACAGTTACTTATCGTTACATTCCGCTTATTTGACCAGTATGAAACAAAGAAGGACGTCTTGAAGCAGGTTCACCTTTGGCCAGCAGAAATACACGATGTGAACAAGCCAATTCATCTCTCCCCAGAAAACTCCGAATATGCCTGGCTTCCTTATTCCGACGCGCTTTCCACAATCAAGGAACAATATCGGGTTGGTCTAACTCAAGGAGATAATATTGTTCGTGCTCATGAGCAGCTAGCATAAAAAATCGTAACTGATCTCGGATTAAACATTATAGTAATATTCAGTTTAAAATAGAACTTTAATCAACTTTTTAATAACAAATTAATGCAAATACGAAATATTAATGTGAACTAGGTAAAATTTGCTTAGATAAAATAAATAAAACAATTTAACCTTTATGGAAGAAGGAACTACTCATGGTTAGATTAAACCTTTTTTACTTTTGTTCCACCGTATTCTGGTGTTCTCTGTGAAGGGTCAATGCGCTCATTCAAAAATTTCTTCCAGGAATCGTCACTTCCAAATAGCTTGAGGGAGTCATTAGAGAATATCGGACGTATAATACGAACCAGAGTCCGAGGCACTACGAAATGACAAAGCGCACAGTTTGAAGAGTCAATTAAAATTATTAAGTTTGACTAAGGCTAAAGCTCACCATTAATAATTGCAATGTAGTCTACATAGCCCGGATATCTTTCTGATGCGGATTTTACGAAATTCAGCCAAACTGGAATACCTGCAGAATTACAATTTTATTGTCAATATTAAATTAAGTAAAGTGATAAAATAGGTAATTGATAATCCGAATTTTATCTTGCATGAAGGACACAAATGTTGGAAGAGTCCTAGAGACTCCGCATTAATTATCCCAGACCACTTAGTAATATTTCGACCTTCATCTCGCGCTTTTTGTACTTCATTGGTTACATCATCTAACATTTTGAACATGTAACGATTAAGCCGAGGAGCACGACCTTGATTCACTGCTCGGCGAATATCCCATTTCTTTGCCGAGAGTGTAACAACTATTTAAAAGATATTAAAACCGTTAGAATGACATATTCATAATTAATCACCAATCAGTCAGAATGTGATTATCATACCTGGCGTGTTCGTTTTACTGAGAGTGTCAATTTCATAAGGATAAGAGGCTTTCATATCGGTCCAGTTTTCTGAATGGATGCTGTCCATTCTGTTCTGTTTCCTCCATCTCAGTGTCTTCCCATACAAAATGGTTATAAAATATTTATTTACATGTACTAATGACCCATGAGGAATTTTAATAGTTGGCATTCATTATTAATTACCTCTGTAAGCATAGCCTCAGCATCGGCAACTTTCCAGTCTTTAGCTAAAGTCACATGCAAAATTTATCTTGTCAATTCCATGTGGACATTTACATTAATTAATTCATAAATGCTGATTCACAACGTTTACCTTCCAGCCATCTTCTCAAATAAAAGTCACTTTTCATATAATCCTTTTCAATTTGTGGGAGAACTTGCTGTCTGAGCTGAAGCATGGAGAAATAGAACAAAACAGAACATGAAGAGGACATGACACATCACTAAGATTCAGATACAGAAAGTTACAGCTCCCAACATACCTTATCCAGAGCTTCTCTCTGTTCTTCTGTAAAATCTGAAGAAACTGTTTCATTGCTCCTGATTATGTCATTTCGTGCTGTCCTTGTATGCACTAAATTCACAAGCACTAATAAAATCCAGAATAATATTGTTTTTGTTCCGTTTTCAGACATTTTGTCTACTTTAAACACTAAAGAACTTTGATAATTATAGGTCTTTATTAGGGAACTGATAAGATGCAAAAACAAAATCAAGCCATTTTGCAGAGCCTACGTCCATATAATGAAACTCTCCTTAATAAAATTTAACTGGAGGAAGCTTGGAATGTGGAAGTAGGAAAGAAAAAAATGGTAAATATTATTTTTATTTTTTTATTATTTTTTTATATATTACATAGAATGCAATAACGTAAGACCTTTCTTTAAAAACTAAGATGCAATAACAAAATTAAGCCATTTTGCAGAGCCTACGTCCATATAATGAAACTCTCCTTAATAAAAATCTAACTGGTGGAAGCTTGGAATGTGGAAGTAGGGAAGAAAAAAAATGGTAAATATTATTTTTCATGTAAATCGCTCCACAAAATGAATATTTTTCATGGTGCGTAATTATATATTACATAGAATGCAATAACGTAAGACCTTTCTTTAAAAACTGAGAATTACGTAAACCTTACTTAGATGAAGGAATCGTAAGCTTAAAACTAAATGGGAAGTAGTGTTCCACAGTTTTTGTATGTAACTGTAGTTGTTTCTGAAATGTTTCTGGTAAAAAGTTTGCATGATTTGGAGTAGCATAAACCGTAGACTCCAGCATTCAATAATATTCCATCCAGCCGTAGCACTCAATAATACAAATACGCCTAGACTAATACTTAGTTAGTTCTAAGGTCACCCTGATCATTTAAAACGAGTCTCAAACCGCAACCTTACTTGCATATTCGCAAGCTAAGTACAAGATACAAAAGATTGATTCCATGAACGTGAAAATTATGAATCATAAAGTATTTTAAAAAACTAGGCACATAATATGTTAAAACGGAAGGAAGATGCTAAACGTGCATTTGATTTTAAGCAGAGTCTATTTACATTTTTAACAACAATGGTTAAGTAGGTATGTAGAGATGTATGCAGTTTAAGAAAAAACAGTGGGATAGGAGGTCTAAGGATGCACACATGAATAATCTTCGACAAGAACCATTCCCACGATGTGTAATGGAATGAACGTGTTCTTCTCTATTCGTGACTTAAAGTCTAACCGTAGTAGCATGTGGAGGGATATCTGAACTATACTTTGATTACACTGAACTTTATTGTTGTTGGAACAAGGTGAGCAACAATGCGGTGCATTATTGCGATTTGGGTTTGGACATGTATGATTTGTTAACATTTAATGCAGAGAAGACCATCAACATTGCTACTGGAATGGGCGAGGACATTCAAAGTCAGAAAATATCCTCGCGATTTGCCTGCTGAAAATAGTTTTACAAGTTGAGTTGAATAAAGCCTGAATTTTATAGATTGAATGCTTTTGCTTCATGTACTTGATCGATTATTTTGGCTGGTCTATGACTAAAGCCGAAGTGTAATGGAGGAAATTAAGTTTTATTTAGACTTTTTATACATTCCAATTTTGTAGAGATTTGCAGGATAAACGCATTTTGCCAGGATTTATTCAAAGCTTCAGCATTATACGCAGAATTTAATTGTATCCAAAGAAAATTGGCTCTCTTGCATAAGTTGCCTATGTACCTCATGTTGAGTTTATAATTATCAAGTTGTATACTTTGATCTTGGAGCTGGCCAAGTCAAGGTGAAAATGTAAGTTGAGGAAAATTGGCTCGGATATTTGGGAAGTTAATAGCTTGTGTCAAGTTTTATTCAACAAAAAACTCAAACGAGGCTGCATTCTACTTTAGACTGAGGCATTTTCGTTAATGAATCCCAGATTTATTTCGTCATTTATTGTACCAACGTTTTTCCCTACTGAAAGCAAAAATTAGGAACAATAGGCTGTCCCTACATGAAACTATGTATATAGGGGATAACGCTTAACAATTGACGAGCTCTTCGCAGTTGTTAGCTGACAATTAATCTTTTACGTCATCCTATTATTAATCCTTCACGGAGGAGAGCGATTATTTGATGCGTCATCCAATTAGATCAAGGAGGAGAGCATATAAGTTAAACTTAAATGAACTAGGAAAAATCACAAGATAATCATGCTGAGTGTCAAAATAATTTATTTGTCATGTTTCATGCATCTTCTAATGAACACCCAATCACATCTTTGGATTCAAAATTAAAGTGGCAGTTTATTGAATTGTCATTGTAAGCATTTATTTAGTTCCCGTATATAATGATATGATAAATTACATGATTTAAAATAAATCTCAGAGGAGCTTTATGGCATACAATTTCCTTAAAAACAAAATTAGATTGTACATTACATATATATTTGACCTGGTAAGTCCTTACTGTTAAAAACGAGATCTTTCTAGAACTAATCACCTACAGTTTATCTGCATGAATGGTTCGTACTCAAGTATAATTTCTTAAATATCATCGTCTGGTTTCGTACCACCGAATTCTTCCGTCAACTGAGACTCATCCACTTCTTTATCTAGGACAGCCTTCCATTGTTTCTTATTATACCCGTAAACCTTTAGTGCTTCGCTGGTCTGCTTATTTAACATTGGTCTAAGTAGATCTAATATGATGCTGAAGGCGGGTGGAGCTGGAAGTGAATATAAAGGAGAATGAAGAATACAGGTACAGCAACTAATCACTCAAATTATGCAAAAAAGTGTCCAAGCTACTATTTAAGCTTACTTTGTATTGCAATGATTGCATGAGCGAAATTTGGATAAAACCTGTTGTAAGTTTGAAGCAGCTGGACATAATTGGTTAGACCTGGAAAGGTAAAAATATGTTTGAGTTGGGTGCGTGACTGGACCTAGGACAGCTTTTTTGGTTTAATGACTTGTAATTTTTTATAAAAATTCCACATGTTTCCATATTTCAGTATTAGAAGTAAGAAAATGACATTTTGTACTCACAAAGCGGACAAGCCTGCTGAAAGATGGAGAAGCCTTCTAAGCTAGCCACGACGCTAAATTGAGTAACGTTTTGGTGCTTCTTGTGCATTTCATAAGTCCTAACAATAAAAAATAATTTAATAAACCTTGGTATTTGCAAAAGTATTAATAAGAAATGCTTAAAACCGAGACCGACCTATTAAAGACTTCTTCTACGAGCTTGTAAGAGTAACGATTTAATCTTGGAAGTCTTCCTTGAAGGACACTACGTCTACGTTAAAATGACAATGTTAAATTCTTTAAATGGGGCGAGGCGAGATAATGGATACATCGAAGAGTAAGAATGTTTAAATTACCTTATATTCCATTGTCCCCCGATTGAACCAACTGCCACTGTAAATCATGAGGTTAGGTCTTGTTGAGGCGTTTGTTAATATGAAAGGACTAATTAAAGTAAAATTCACGACATTTCATAAATAACTATTTACCTGGTCTATTTTGTAGGTCGACTACATCCATTCGGTAAGGATGGTCAATGACCATGTCAGACCAATCTTCGTCGAGAATAGTATCTATTTTGTTCTTTCTTCTCCATTCAATGAACTAAAAATTGTAATGTCATAGCTTGGAATGCAATAGAGATTGAACTTGAACCATCGAAAATAGTTAAAATCAAGACACTAACCTCAAACATATCTTTAACCGCTCGGTTGACATCAAGATGTTTGGCTTTTATAAAAAATCAAGAATTTGTTTTCAGGAGGAGTTCAACATAAGTCAATATGATCATGAAAAACTATTCTCACCTCGAATCCACCTCAAAAGGAAGAGATCAGTCTTTATAAAATTGTTAAACTGGGACACGTTCCCGTAAACTTGTGACTTGAACTAAGAAAATAATTAAGTAGCACAGCACAATTCAGTCTGATAATCGTGATTTACAAGCTGGAAAATTTACAGGTTACACCTACCTTATCAAATGCGACCTTTTCCTGGTACGTGAGAAGCAACTCCTTCTCCATGTCAGTTTCATGACACTCAATGCTACTTACACAAAGCACTGCCAATAAGCAGATTCCTAATAGTTGTGATGTGTTTAAATAAATCATTTTGATAACACTGTTATTTTAGGTTTTAGCAAAAATCTTCCGGAAAATTCTAATCTCAATATACACTCCAGACTAGATTAAGACCTTGGAGTTAATAACGTTAAAAAAATTCTGACACTTTTACTGGAGCATACAAACATGTGCCTCCAAAACCTTCACCTCTCGGAATGGTCCTTCAATCAAGCAGTTCGAATCATTTATACTACAACTCGAATCAGATTGAGTAAGATGATCCGGGCTAGAACTATGGTGGAATAGCTAAATGGTTATTCACTAAATGGGCATCTTGTTTAGAAAAACTGGTCCTGGAAGAATGCAATACTGATATGTGCACATAGATATACATATAATGCGTTAAATGCATAGGCCACAGACATCAAGGTTACATCAGTTTGACGAGTTTTTCTTAATCTCATGTAGCTTTCATTTCTGTAACGGAAGGGTTTTTCTGCTGGATTGACTTTAGCAGCACGTACGCCAGCCTGAGTCTAAGAAACACCACAGCAGCTTCAGGAGCTTGCCAATTCTTTAATTATAGTTCATGATTTATGCTTCAGTTTGTCAAGGTGATTGTCTGTCAGGGTTGATTAGAAATGGACAAGTTACGCATTTCTATAATCATAGAATCATTTATGTCTCTTGCTTTATGCAAAGAATACAAATGGCAGTGACAGTGTATCCAGTCAATGTAAAATGAGGCAAGATCGAGTAGTTTTTTTCTGAACGACGCAATAAGGCAAAATTGCCTATTCCTGGAGAAAACCTGAATGCTACGTGAGTTTTGGTAAAGTGATTTTTTTTGTAGAACATGAAGTATGTTAAAAAATTAAGATGTCATTAAATCCGACTTTAACCTCTACGTCTACACGTGGATCGTACAATATATGCACATATTATTAGAAATTGTCTGCCCAATCGTGGAAAATGTACATGCTTCAGAATTAATTCTTCATTACAAACTTGATACAGCAAACAATGAACGAAGTATAATCTCATATTAAACCTGCATTCCGTTTGATTTACCTAAGTCTACATATTAATTAAGCAATAATTATTCTGAATTATACCGAAAACACGTTTTGCAACGGGAGCCTTTAGTAGGTACAACTACATAATATGTAACAGTTGACATTTTCATAACTTCCTGTAGTCCATCATTGTTCCTTCGTTGTTAATGATTTGATTGGATGTATTGAAAAAGGAAGAGTGTACCCAATATATTGACAATCCACTCCTCAAATAATGGTTATGAAATAAAGCGTTGGCAACAATCAATTCTCCAGCGGATCCGTCAGTTTATTTTACTTGAGGATAGTATATAGCTTGAGAAGTATGAAGGTCGAATGTCGATGCACTTAGACATTGTTTTGCATACGTTTTCTGTGCAATACAACAAAACGTTGTTTTTTACATGGTTCACTTTATTATGTTACGCTCGTAGGCTTTTGTATGTATCATTTATGGACATGCTTCAGACAAATCTTATGACCATTTTTTTCTTAGATTTGGTAGCTTATTGGCTTGGTTTGCATCTAGAAAACTGTTGCAAAACCAGCTTTTTTCTAAAGGTCAGTTCAATCAGTATATCATTCAGTATCAGTGCTGAATTACAGTGCGAAATTAGGGATTATAAGGAAATTTTTTGGAAACCTAATGGTGTTAATTTGGGGAAACATGTTCATCTATTTTATGTAAATCTACTTGGTGGGAGAAAATTAGTGAAACAAGTAATTACCTGAAATATTTTTATGTACTTGTTTTAACATTTTCAGCAATTTCGGGTGAAAACTTTACTGCATTCAAGAAGAAATATTTTAAAACTTAAAATTCCTTCATTTTTATTTCTCGTTTTGTGAATAAATTCTATAATTCTGTAAGATTCAAGTCATATCAAGTGGTAAGCAATTACCCCAAACTATCAAAACAGATTAAAGTTCAAGTAAAGATATAAGAAGCAAAAGAGTGGTGTGCCGGTAATAATGGAATATTCGAAGACACTTCTGCCAGTCAGAATAGTACGACCATATTAGAATATTCTAGAATAACTTCTTCTAGATAATATGTTTTGGACTAAAACCAGAATTCAAATTAGTTTGTTTTCATACCAAAGTTTAGGCAGCCTAAAATAGTACTCTATACAGCCAACTGTTAATTTACGGGTTTGGAAATATGTTCGTATACAAAGGTATCATTTTAATTATAGTGCAATTTGCGGCGAGTGAAAAAAATCACACTTTGAAATATGTACAAACAACATTAGGTATATACTACATTAAATTTGAAGACAGGTTTCAATTCCAATACACTAACTTTAATGCTATAAATAGAGTACAAAGCAAGTTATAAATATTCATGTAACAGATATTTACATTTATAAATTTGATTTCTTTCAGTTCGAGTTGAAGAACACAAATGAACATGAAAAGCGTTTCTCTTGACCCAAAATGGACTGTTTTATTAAGCTTCAGCTTCTCCCTAATTTCTCGCTTCCAGTACCACCAAACTCCCACGGCAAGTTTTTAGGGTCGATTCTTGCATCTAGATATGGCTTCCATTTGTTCTTATTCGTTCCAAAAACCTAAGGTGGTAATTTTAAATGGGCAATTTGTTAAATGAATGATACAGAACACTATCAGGCACAAGAAAGAAGCTTAAATGAAGAAAAATACCTTCAGTGTTTTTCTGGTATAAGAAGAAAAGGCTGGACGGAGAAGTTCCAGAAGAACCAGATATGCTTGAGGTGCTGCAAAATTTCGAAATTATTATCATGAAAAATGCAATGAAGCTATGAAATACTAAAAATATATTTTCAACATTTCGAAGCTTACCATTTATCACAATAATCTTCATGATGACACAAAGCACAGTTTTAGAGACGAAACAAACATTTTTTGAAAATGTCAATTATGTATAATCATCTCAAATGTAAGATATATCCTAAATATTATTTTGTCTCACCTCTTTGGTATATCCAGGGACGTAACGCTCATAAACATCCAATAGTGAAAAATATGTAGCAATACAGGCGGAACATGAATGTTGGAACACATTAAAGCCCTAACATAAACATCTAATAGTGAAAAATATGTAGCAATACAGGCGGAACATGAATGTTGGAACACGTTAAAGCCCTAGGATTACATTAGATTTGTATTATTAATCTTTGAAGGATTTTACACTAAAGTTTAACAATTTACCTCCATATTTAAAAGTATGAGAAACTGAGTGACGTTAGGTTGCTTTTTGTTGGCTTGAACCACTCGATCAAATGCTTCAAATACGATTCTGTAAGTATATCGCATGATTCTGGATCTTTTGCCCTGAAGAATAGCTCCTCTTAGATTCCAACCGTCCCCAGCGGAGCCGTAGCCAACTATTATTTTGAAATGTTAATCTGTATTATTTTTGCTTACTTTGGAGAGTCGGGAAAGGATATTTAAAATTTACTTGGTCTGTTATGCCTGTCCACTGTGAAGTAAAAGGGAAAGTCTGAGTAGAGATCAACCGAAATCCTCCTTAAGAATAGTTTGAATGCGATTTTTCTTTAGGAAATCAAGAAACTAGAAAACCACACAATGCTTTTAGTTTTTCTTCTTAATTGCAAGGTCGAGGCCGAGATAATTTTTAGTTATGGAACTTGATAATAACCTGAAACATATCTTGAGTTGCTCCATTTACATCCAAGTCTTTTGCTGAAAAATTAAAATTGAATATGTATTTGGCGCTACAGTTTCCTAATTTTAGGATCGTGAAATTGGCATCCGGAAATGTAATTCTCTAGGGAAAATATTTTGGAACCCACAATTAAGCATGATCAATTATTACCTCGTATCCATCTTAAGAGGAACAAATCCTGCTTGACATAGTCATTCCACTCTTCCGTAATATTCCCCCAAACGTTATATTTAAACTAGAACGTTTAAAACAACTTTAAAATGTGGTTTCTGACCTACTCCATGTGAAGTTACTCCATTACTTGTATGGCACCAGGAGAAAAAATATTAGCTTCACATTTTACCTTATCAAACGCAACTTTTTCCCTTTCATTAAGAACTAGTTCTAGATCAATGTTCTCCACTGGAAGGTTTTCGCTATTCGCCCCAAAATATTTTGGTAATATTCCAGAAATAAGGATTATTATTAA
>JAANSQ010002717.1:0-11370 GCA_036850885.1 Lepidocyrtinus dapeste
TTTTTTTAGCTAGAGTCTTCATCACATCATAAGGCATTCTCTTTCGCAGTGGCGAGCACTGTGTACACTGGCTATGACTGGGCGGTTTCAAAATTTTTGCTTTATGCAGACAGTGCACAAAATAAATAGTGTGTTCTCCTCATGTTCAATCTTTCGATCTAGTTAAGTAGCTTTTTTTTGGGTGTGTGCACACATTAAACACTCTTTTCATTCTATTGCTTAGATTCCAAAAGATCCTTTATTGTTTTGAGATAGGGAGATTCAATTAGATTGGTTTTTTGCTAGAATACAGGATCCTTATTGAGCCTAATAGGAACGCGAAATTCAAGTGTAAGTTAGTTTTTAGTTTGTAAGTTGGCAAAGAAGGTGAATCGAAAAAGCTATCGTGGTGGAGTCAACTGTGGAGTGTAGACTCACGTTATCCATAAAAATAGGATTTTCCTTAGGATCGAAATTTTATTTTGTGGATTTGTTTTGACTTTACTGGATTCCACTTTTGGTGTTGGCTCCAAGTGGGAAGAAATTTTTAGTGTTGAGCGTTACTCACCTTGAGAAATTTTAGTGAGTCTAGTGAATTATGTGAGATGTGAAGGAGTGGGCTTCAATCTTAAAATCTCTTCGGAATTTCCTTCTTTTTCCTACTTTAAAATGAAACTTTTGACTTGAGCCTTAATTTTTTACAATCCTTGGATTTCTATAAAAATCGGATCGAATTGTATTGATTGGACCATTTTTTCCTGACTTTCGGTAAGATTTAAGCAAAATTCATACATTTTTAGGAAAATCTCATTTCATACCTATTGTGGGCCTTTCGCTTTTCGAAAAAAAAATTCCAGTACACTTAACCATGAACATGAGTGAGTGGGGTGATAATTGAGCGACAGAAAAACCTGAAGTTGATTGTTCGAATTGAAAAGCGCATTGGAGCAATGTATTTTTTACGTATACGGTCGATTGCATAGAACGCCACGCCCTGCTTCAGATATTCTAGTTAACTTGTAACAGGCTCATTATTCACTTGTAAGAAAAAAAATACATTAAATAGTAAACTTATTTTATTTGGTGCAGTGCATTGTTGCATAAAAAAGTGAATGCATTTTTATTCAAGTTGTACAGCGTATCTGTAGTTTGGATTGGATTGATTTTTTTACTCATTTTNAATTGAATGTAGCACCGCACGTATTTGTTCACAGTGGGATTTTATTGTTATTATTGGAATGATTATATATTTTTCGCTAAATTTTATTGAATTCTTAATGGCGAGCGTGTTGGCCAAAAAATGATTAATGCATTTATATCGTCATCTCAAAGGAAAAAGTTAATTGATATCAAGATATCAGCGCCAGTACACCAAAAAGCCAGTGGTTCATGGCGCAGAGACCAGAGACTAGACGCTTCGTAAAAAATAGATGCCAGGTCCAGATGAACAAAGCAACAAACGAAAGTGAGATAAGCAGAAGCAAGTTCTAAACCGAACCACAAGAGCTTGATGTAGTCTTTGTTGCTTTGGCGAATTATTAGATAGCATCTTCTCCCTCCAAATTCCTCTAATGGTTCGATACCACTTACGACATGATCAAAGAAGAGCGACATGATTATAGTAATTCATACCTAGTCATTTCGTAGTGATCATGTTGTCAACACGTTGATATCTGCTTTTTCAATCGGTCTAAAGGGCATACAGGAACTAGGAACTAGAGAACTAGATCACCCAGTCAGCTCAACTCTAATTAGCATCTTTTTATTTCACTGGTCAAGTTCTTGGGCGTAGCTAACATTTTCCTCATTATCCTCTCTGGTATTCTTCAATAATGTCTCAATTTTCTTTTCCATTGTAGTTTATTTTTTTAGGTGGTTTTCTGTCTAGTTATCTGGATAAATCAAGTTCCGATTTTAATTTTACACCTGTGTCCTCCCTACACTCTATTGATTGCTCAGGTATATAATTGGCTCATCAGTATAGAAAATGTCTACGCGAAAAACCTAGAGACGTTATCATTAGTCAGGATGTTGTTGGATGTTGTGTCATTGTATAAAAAATCAGTGCAAAAATTCCAATCTCTTATGGGCGTTGCCTTATTTTAAACCCCCTTTATCCATGTGTGAACTATACAATTGAATTGACCATGCATCAAATTTTTCTTATCATTGAATCGTCTACACCGTGTCCATGTAACACTAATAGAAATTGTATCAGGATCTTAAAGGACTTTACGAAAATTATAGTATTGTACTCTCACACCACCACATTATCCACATACCGCGCCCTATAGTCCAATAATACCCAAGACTGCTTTATATCATTCATATTTCTTAAATCGATAGAGCACACAAGGAAAAAAAATCAAAGTGCAAAATATATCTCGCAACCCTGCGATAATTATTTTATGGAAATACTCTTCTTCCTCATTTTTACAAAAAACATATGCCATTCATAAAATTGAAATTGCATAGAGCACTAAACACCTCGCAATAAGTTCACACAGTGCTACATTGAGAAAATGATGACATTCCGACATTCGCACTGTATACCCTTATAGGTTATCACATTTACTCCCATTTATTTCTGGTATTATTACGTGATAACCGTAACGCAATAAGTTAGGTTATGTAGTCAACAAAACTATATGTTCTCAAGTATGAGCAGAGAAGAGAGGGAAGGTCATTATATGCTGTAGCGACAAAATTACTGTAAAAAAATAGAGTTTTCCTTTTTCGATTCACATTCACTTTCAAAGTTAGCTCGAATGGGAAAAAATAACAAGTTATGAAGTGCATTGTCTGAGCTGAAAAATTGTATACGAAAAACTTTACTACATTTACATACACCAAGATTTTCATCAGGGATGTGTGTGTGCCTCTATCATTTCCATATTGCTCAGGTACGCAAAAAAATACTGAAAAGGCGACAAAAATAATGTTCTTTAACTCTTTAAGTGAATGCAGTTTAATTTAGATCAGAGAGCCTGTAAAATTGCTCTATGAAGTTACTCTGCTTTGCACCACCATTCACGTCTGATTAGGCAACTGTAGGGGAGCACAAGGCAAAGTGACTACTGTAACTACCCAGTCGAAAAAAAACATCTAGTAGGACGACTTCACTATAATAGACTTTAATCGTTGTTAATTAAGCGACAAAAGTAGTAGTACATTTGGAATAAGGCAAAGTAGATTTTTTTTACTGTAGTGCTTGTTAGTACCACCAATGATGATGATGGAAAACAATGCAAAATTATTATAATGATAATGCAGGACTTAACTTGATAATATGGTTTGGTAGGTGCAGGTAGTATAAAAAAAATTGAGAATATTTTAGCAAGGACACTTTTTTTAGTGGAGCAACGCTAGTTTAGTTTTGATGGGACAAGATAAGCTTAAGGTAATACATGGGATTGCATTTACCCTACAAATAAATTTTTGGAGGGATATTAATGGAATTGATTATCTTAAGAAAAAATGTGGTAGGTACAAAGGTTTTGTAGTTTTGTAGGAATTTGGATTTGTTGTAAGCTACGTAAACATCGAAGCTAATTTGTATTTTGTAGTCTCGGTTGAATTGTTCCTCCAAATCGTTGTACTTTTTTTCAATGGGATACATTCACCCATCCAAAGAATCCAAGTGATGCATTAAAATCTGAGTTTTTCTTTCAAGTTTGTTTCAATCATGCGGAAAGAAACTGATGCGAGAAGAGATGCGATCTTTAAACTTATCCATAGAATAATAATCTCTTGTTTTGGTACATGACTCCTGTTTGTAACCTTTGGGTAGGCTTTAGTTCTGCTTGAGCTCAAGGGTATGGGGAAAAATAGGTTCAGCTTCTCTCAACAAGATCATCACATATTGATGATGGTGGTGATGTAAAAAGGTCGCGAAGATTCTCTCTGGGAACTTTAGGCAAGGTCGTCCAGTTTGACGGAGTAGAAGAAGGATGGGATGGCATGCGAACGATTTTTAAGGTTACGGAAGAGACTCATGCTTCCAAATGTAATCGTGACCCTTTCCGTGAGCCAAGGTTGAAAAAGGAAATAGGTCTATTATTAGAACATTACACCAATAACTTATTACAACAGAGTATACCCAGTGACATAGAAGCTATGAAAAAAAAACGTCTGATCCTCTTGCCTCATAAGAGTCAATGCCAATTCTAAAATGCCTTTTCAAATCAAAACAATTTTATTGACATGTTACTATAATCACGTGCTAGAAGTGCACTTTACGCGTACACACGCAGATGTACACATCGCTTTTTTAAACATTGGTATAAACACTATAAAAATTATGTAGGGATTACGATATCACCCCATAGAATCCATAGAATCCATTGAATTCATTGAATGGCTAAAAAATACAGGGGAGAACAAGACATTCAACGAGCCAACTCAATACATTAAGGGAGTTTGAAAAAAGCGATAATTGTCTCTCTCAAATTACGTAAAAAGAACAAGCACGAGCAGTAAATTATACAAGAAGGGCACGCCCTGTTTGATAACGCAAATATAGAGAATCGTGTTGTTCGTTCAGCCGTCAAAATAGATGCAGGATCGCTTGTCTCTTTGATTGTTCAGGTACCTTCACTGTAGTCAAAGCTTCAAAGCTCCTGTCTGCCTTGCTTTTTTCCTTAGTGAAAAAGATGTCTATTGTTGCGTACAACGTACTTGTAGTACATATATCGAAGGAACAATAGAATGTCGCGCGGCGATCTAAAAAACCTGATATATAGTGTCCTACGGAGGGAATAGTATTGCATCTTATAGCCACCTTGTAAAAATATATGGGATATTATTGCATCGCTGCAATTCTTCCCATTGTTTATGAGGCAAGGGTGGCTACCAACAATGAAACTGAAGCAAATTGTATAATGCTACAGATACTATTTAGGTATAAGGACGCTTGGAGTAATAAAAATTTAGAGTTTAATGGGGTGCTGGGATACTAATTACGAATGATATAGAGATGTTAAAAAAGTCGAACCAAACAAGAAAAGTCTACTTGGTCACGACTTGTTTCGGAGGAGGATGAAAAATCCAAAGTTTTTGAGTAGCGGTACCAGCACCATTTTGAAAGATCATGATGTGCAAAAAGATCGCGTTAATTTTTTACGATGTTACATGATGTACATGATGGGAATTAGATGAATGGTGACCATAATAGAATTTTTTTTCTTAGAAGAATATAAATATATTTATCCATTTATCCTTGCAAAATATCTAGCATTCTTGTGGGATATTGCGTATATATTTGTAAAATTGTGGATTCTGAGTCATGATCATGATTTCCCTTGGGCAAACTTGTTCGGTTTTTATCATTCGAGATAAAGTTGGGATCTTGATGTAGTTTCTTCTTGAGAGATAGAACATGAGTTAGCATATCGTGATTTTGCTATTGAATCTAACACAAATTGTTTGAGAGAGAATTAGATGTTGAGGGATAGAACATAGAACAGCTTTTTGTTTCAGGCCTTCAAACAGACTCATTGCTGAAAAGAAAACTTAAGCAAATTATCTGTTTGAGTAAATTTTGAAAGAAAAATGAAAACGAAATTAAGATGGAATCAGAGACTGTTAAGAGATTTGTTGATGGGGTAGGATATGTTGCCAAATACATCTTACATTTCATAGGCTTTGGAGATTTTGGATGCATAATACCTGTTGGCTTTAGGTGTATGCGAAATAATTAAAAATTAATGTTATCATTAGCCCAATCATGAAAGCAATTTTGGTAGCTTGTAATCAAAATTTATGTGGTATATCATACACCTTATTATGATGATGAGGAGGGTTGTAAAAATTGTAAAACTCCACTCAATTCAAGTTTTTGTGTTCATGGTGTGCTTGCGCTGCGTGCGAATTAATGTGAATGAAATGGCATAAACGTATAATCTCATAAGTAATCTTTTAAATTGATTATGTTACAGGTCCAACCCCTTTTTTCTTACTTTCCTTGTCCCACTTTTCCTCTCGAAACGGATTCACAATGCATCGCTTACTTTTCCTCTTTCTCCTGTCCCCTCTGACTCTGTCGCAGAAGGCTTCACAGAAAATCCCGCAACCCTCCTCGTCCTCCACACCAACGACAGATTTCACCTGTCCAGAAGACTTTGGCTATTTTCCACATCCCTCAGACTGCACCCAGTACTATGTCTGTGTGTTCGGAGGAGCTCTCCTAGAGTCCTGCACTGGGGGACTGATGTACTCACATGATCTTCAGACGTGTGACTGGCCACGTAACGTTTACTGCTACAACGGCACGACCTACGTGGACAACAACATTGAAAATAGCAACCAAGAGCAGAGGCAGAGGACCAGGGGCAGCTCAGGTAGAGGTAGCGCAGCAGGAGGGTCTTCCTCCCAAGGAGCGAATCCCTCCAGCTATAGCTACAACCCTATTAAAATTGAGACTTACGGGCAGTTACGAAACGCTGCTGAAGAGAGTGTCATTGGGTCGAAGCAAAGAGGTCGCGTACAAGTTGATGACGAGTATCAGCAACAAAGGAGCGGAAGGAGTTATGAGGGTAGTTTGCCAAATTACAAAGAGGAGATTTATCAAGGAAGGTAAGTACCCCAAACACATTCTTTCTATTTTTTAAAGCAATCCGTATTTTTGCTTCATTTACTTAGGTAAACTGGAATGAAAATATTATACTTTTTTTGTTTGAGAAAGTTTGTAGTTTTTTGGTTATATACTAACATGGCACGTTTGAGAGCTGTGGTGAGAATGAGTGTAAAACGCATGATATTAATTTGCATGATTAGACTATTTTTTATTAACAAAAAATATATTTTGTTTGTTGGGCTTGATCTCGTAATGAATACAAGTTTTCGCTGTTTAACAATAATTGCTTTTCTTGTCTTATCGAATTTTTGCTTATTGTTCTATGCAATCCAAATTGACGGCATAGATGACTTAAGATTTAGAGACACTTTTGCTAAAGTCATATTCTTGAACGTTTTTAGATAGGCTTGATAATGACTTTGAATTTTTCAAGAGAAAAAAAAACAACACAAACACACTTTAAGAATTTAAGGATGACCTGCAAAAAAGAATATCATGAGACTAGACATTATTTAAGTAAGAGACCTTAAAACACGATTACTCACTCGGACATCATGATAACAAACCTGTTTCATGATTTTGTATCTTTTGTTGTAAAATATTTGAAATATTTTGTACAAAAAGGAAAAAGAGAATGTGTAAATGACTTTTGTGTAAATCTCTGGGATGATTTTGCACTTGAAGGGTGTATGACGAAAGCAAAGCTAACAAATAATTAATTCCAGGACCACTATACCTCCCGACATAACGGACAATGAAGTATGTTCAGGGGCGCGGACAAACACTACTACGACGATACGTCCTCAACGGCACAGACGTTCTCTAGCAGATTTTCATCATAGACGGTTCAACATTTTTAAGAAAAGACGACCGCCTCCAACGCATAACACAAAGTTACCGCGGCGACGCCGTGGAAGAGCGAGAACGCTCCCGCCAGAGAACATTATATCCCATCGAATGGACACAAATCATGAGAACCTGCAAAAGTACAAAATTCCTCGGTTCAAGAGTAAATCGTTATTAAGCTCAAGTTCGTTACTATCGCATCGAGTGAGCTCGCCCGGTGGGACAGTGCTGTACCCACCCTCCTACTTTAACACTCCCACTTATGGATTCGTCAACGTGGAGAAACTTCGTCAGTCGCAACAAGCCCCACGTCTCCGTCCAAATCCCATGACGACCACTACGCAGTCCCCCCCTAGAGTCGTTAAGATTACGACAAGCAAGCCAGGAGACAATATACATGATAGTAGCTACTATTCTAGTCAATTAAGGTTAGGTGGAGGTGGAATTCCCGGAGGAACTGTGCTCGGAGAGTACTTCAACCCTGCTCAGTTCAATCATCCTCAACTAGTCAAACATAGTTTCTCAGCAACGCCTACACACCCGCACCAGCATCAGCAGCACCATCTTCTCCAGGGACCTTTAAGGTCTCCGCATCATCACTCACCCCCGAATAGATGGTCCCTATTGAGTAGTCTGCCAGGACATCCTGGCTATTATGTGAATATTGATAAGCCTCAGCCAGCCAGTGTACATGATGATATTACTAGTCACGATAAACAGCTCAGTGAGTTGATTTCCAGTGCGTACGTGAACAGACTAAAAGGTTCCCTGGAAAATACTAATCTCGTCAGTGAGTTACCAAAGAAGCCACCTACACAGCAGGTGCCCTTTGTCCATAATATCGGTGGCACTACTAATACTGCACAGCACCAAACAACGCCGCTGAAACAACATGACAAGGGACATTTGCCAGGGTAAGATATTAACGATACTCTACCTAACCGACTAAATTATGACTTCTTTGGAAAAAAAATTTATCCCTTTCAAATGACTACAGTTCAAAGACTCCAAACCTAAAATTTAAGAAACTATATGACAAAAACAAACTGGTTCGCTTGAACAACAAGAACGTTAAAAAAATTACATCCCGCTTGCACTTTTTTGCACGTTTTGCATGGCCATATAAGGTTTGCGCCTAATATCGTGTCGATATCGCAAATATTAACAATGCTTTGTTGAATATTCACTTAAAGTTTGTTTTATTCTCTAATTGTATTCTCACAATAGTGGCGTAATTTGACACAAGCCACGCATCAATTCTTTTCGTTGCTTTGATCAAATGGAAAGTTTTCCGAAAAGGCGAAAGGTTTTTTTCTTTTTCATTCAATTTATTAAGTTTCCGCCTGCGTAAGTAGGAGAGCTTTCCATATGAATCTGTGTCGCGTTGTTATACTTTATGATTAAAATGCTGCCTTTTTAATGACTGCGCCAAGCAGATCAGTCTCGTCTACCCCAACTCGCTCAAAGTACACTGGCACGAACAAGTACTATGACAATTCAGCCCCTGCGGCCCAACAACCAAGCTCCCAAGATTACTCGGATGATGCCTACGTAAACCAACGGTATGCTGCTGGTGCAGGAAATAACACTGGAGCGTATTACTACCCAGGTTCCACCCAGGAGGAGGATGACGCTAGTTATTACGTTTATGATGATGAAGAGGATGATGATGCCCAGCAGAAGTATACTCCAGGACAACAGCAGCAAGTCTCAAGGCCCCAAACCTCCCAAGATTTTGGTAATGAAAAAATGGTTAAATGATAAAATATTTAAGGTGTTCTTGCTAGTAAGGAACATCTTTAACTTGTTTCATTTTATCTGGATAGACTACAAGTACACCCCACAACAACCTTACACTCCACGCGCCCCCGTACAACAAATTCTCCCCCAAACCCGCCGACCATATGTTCCCGCGCCTTCACCTTCACCACCCTCCACCACCACGCGCACCCGCTCCCGCACACGAACCTCATCTGGTTCTTCATCTTCTTCTTCTGGATCTACCCGGTCACGCCCAACACTCAAGCCCAAGTCTTCCATTGTAAAGTCTCAAGCCGCCCCAGTGAGAGATGTCTACTTGGATTTACCATCTCGTCCAGAGAATGTGTATGAAACTCCTGCCGTTAACACTCCAGCAACAAAGTGCAAAAAGGATCTTTGTGTATTGCCTGATTGTAACTGTGGTGGAAAGGATATTCCTGGAGGTCTCCGTGTCGAAGAAACTCCACAAATCGTACTCCTCACCTTTGACGATTCTGTAAACGACTTGAACAAAAACTTGTACAGGGATTTGTTCGAGAAGGGCCGTAAGAACCCTAACGGATGCCCAATTTCTGCCACCTTCTACATCTCTCATGAATGGACCGACTACTCTCAAGTTCAAAACTTGGCAGCTGATGGTCATGAAATTGCTAGCCACTCGGTTTCTCACTCCTTCGGTGAACAATACAGTCAAAAGAAGTGGGACAGAGAGATTAACGGACAACGTGAGATTTTGGCTGCTTACGGAGGCGTAAAAATGAGCGAGATTAGAGGAATGAGAGCTCCTTTCTTGGCCATTGGAGGAAACAACATGTTCAAGATGCTTCACGACAGTAACTTCACCTACGACAGTAGCATGCCCATTTACGAGAATAGACCACCTAGCTGGCCATACACTCTTGACTACAGAGTCTTCCATGACTGTATGATTCCCCCATGTCCCACCAAAAGCTATCCAGGTGTTTGGGAGGTTCCTATGGTCATGTGGCAAGATTTAAAGGTGAGCCATGATATGAGCCCCCGTTTTGTTCACATTGACATTGAAAAGATGCAAAAATAAAACTAATTTTTTTGTGTGAAATTCGTCTAAATTCCTATAGGGTGGTCGTTGCTCCATGGGAGACGCTTGCTCTAACCCACCTACAGCCGAAGGCGTTTATCAAATGTTGGCAAAGAACTTTGAGCGTCACTACACTACCAACCGTGCTCCTTTCGGATTGTACTATCACGCCGCCTGGTTCACTCAACCACATCACAAAGAAGGATTCGAAGCATTTCTCGACACTCTCGTTCAGATGGATGACGTCTGGCTTGTCACCAACTGGCAAGCTCTTCAATGGATTAGAAACCCCACTCCCAACAACAGAATACATAACTTTGGTCCATGGAGTTGTCACAATACTAATGTAAGACACATAATATTTCGTCACTACCACTCATCCTTCATCATGACACCATTCTCACCACTTTCTAGTTCATAACGCTTAACTCTAATTTTTGCCATTTATCTCCTTCCATACAGGACCGCCCACCTCGTTGCAACCACCCGAAAGTATGCAATCTTTGGCATAAGTCGGGTGTACGTTACATGAAGACTTGTCAACAGTGCCCACAACAATATCCATGGACTGGAGCGACTGGAGTACCATATTCTAATTCACTTTAATTATTTCTAGATAGGCATTATCATTTTTAAATTTTTACTCAATTTTTTACAATTTCTACGTGTTTTTATGTAGACTTAAGGGTCAACTCTTTTCGAATGTATGTGACCGGGTAATATTTTCTCTTGTTGTATATTTTTTTTTGTGATGATTGTCCGTTTCGTTGTGCGTGTGCGTCTGTGCGTGTGAGTGTTATAGCAATATTATTTTGTGATTAATGTGTATTGAACAATAAACGTGTTTTTTTATTCGCGCGACAACAAGTTAAACTTAAAAAAATACTTTGATGCACTTTTTCATTTTACATTTCACATCTCTTCAAATCCTTCAAATCTGCTTATCATCTATGCAAAGAAAAAAAAACAGAAAGGAAAAGTTGAGCAATTCTATAGATGATGATGATCATCATCATCATCATATGAAGTACATGATCATTAACTGCAGTACAATATGCATATATCTCTTACTGTTTAGATTCCGCCACTAAATGCTAAATGCTCTCTGTGAACCGAACCATGAATAAACTTGAAATCATCACTTAAAATA
>JAANSQ010002718.1:0-11369 GCA_036850885.1 Lepidocyrtinus dapeste
GAGCAAGATGTATTGATTAGTTAATGAACGACAAAGAAACGGCAATAAATCCTACTACTTAGTTTTTCTTCTTTCCTAGGTCAAAGCAATCAAAGTGAAAGTAATAACTTGGCTATATATTCTTTACTGGGAAACAAACTGCTCCTTTTTTACCAACTGCGAAGCCTGGATAATACAAAAAGTAAAGTATAAAAAGTTTGACCATTCGTACATTTAGTTTTTCTAACAAAACCTGACCAAAGACGAGAAAGTAAACAGTAAATGAAAAGGGAAACGGAGACAACATTATTGATTTTTACTTTATTTTCGTTTTTTTGTTGTAGTGTTCTAGTCTCGTACAAAAAAAAGGAATTTTCTGTGCAATGCAAACCTCAAGTAATAAAAGACAGATAATTTGAAACTGTTGCTGATGAGTTTCACATTCTGCGTTCACATTCACATTCTTTTATCCCTTCCAACTTGAACAGTTTATCACTTTCTAACGAAGGCAGCAAGCAAATTAACTTCTACATAATCTACATAGGAATAGGTATAGGTCGGTGCGACAGAGATATATGCTATGATCAAGGTTAGAGAACAAAAAAACCAACCAATTTATTGTCCCCATGGAATACAAAAACACTACAGAAAAGGTGCGAGGTCATTGACATTACGGTTTTCCCTTGTCAGCTCAGCCTCACCTCATTGGAGAAAAAGCTCCAGTTGGCCATAACTAAACCATTCTAAACTAAAATTTGAATTTGTCCGCCAATTTCGTTCCATTTACTCATGCAATTTTTCCCCACTCGCTTATTTACGCTAGCAGAAAGACTATCATTAACCCTAAATAAGGTTTAGTTAGTGTAGAGTCGGAGTGTATTGTACAATTTGCATTTATTTGCACTTACAGTTCAGAACGAAGAATGTAGGTTTATGTATCCTCCTCCTCTTCAGGCTGACTTCGAAGGGTATAAATCTAGGAAAATTGTATTTGTGGGAACTACTAAATTGCCGTTATTTTCTCAATCGTACTTTTCATTTAAACTTTGCCATTTTCTTGGTTAGTTTCTAGGGAAATTGTACAGGTGTATTAAATGTATACTTAGGTATTAAGGGAACTAGGTAATCCTTCCCTTCGTAACGTATTGTTTGCATTACAAATTTTGCATATTGTTGAAGCAAAAAATTCCTCTTGTTTTTCGTACTACTCCTGAGATAAGAATATGTAATGATGGTGGAGCTCATGAAATTCTAAAAATTATACTTATTCAAACGTTCTACCAAAACTCTGCGAGTAAGGTAAATATTAAGTTAAAGTGGAAACCACCTTATGCAGGTTCTTGCCTGTTGAAACATCACGGAATGGAGTAAGTCTTAGTTTGCATTATTGAAATGAAAATTTTACATTTCCGCTTAAGCTTTCTAAATTGTGGTGAATTCATGGCGTGGTATAAGCAACCAGTGTACCTTACTCTCCCTACATGATAATCACCTTCACTTGGAAAAGTAAAATCCGTTCATTAGTCTTTTTATTTATTCTAGCATGAATATAAATGTGTAATGCAAATACCAGCATCTGCTCTTGGTATGGTAGAATGGCTCAAGAGAATTACATTTTGCCACGTCTTGCATGTTTAATTCCAAGCGCGATTCGTACACGGGTTCAGAGAAACGAGCGGAAATCGTTTGTTAAATTGCAAAAAAAAATTCTACCTTCACGATTTCATCTTGCTTGTACCGAAATAAGCATAAAAAGGTTATTAAAAGTTGGAATGGAAAATACATTGTGTAAGAAATGAATGAGTAGTAGGCTTGTGTGCTAAAACCCGCATGTTTCGTTTAGCTACGGAATGCAAAATATAAAAGTTTTTAATAACGGAAATATACCTCTACCTATTGCCCATACAAGTAGGTTTCATGTCCTGTGCAATGCTCTATTTTATGATTATTTTTATTTGTTGGGAAAAAAAGTTGTTGCTGGAGCTTCTCAATGATACTACAAACATACGATTTCATTTTGTTGAGAGTCCTATTTGCGGAAGAGAAAACGGGGAAGTAGTTCCATTGTTTGTTTTGAAATGAAACCAGGGAAAACCTCGGTTCCACTATTTCCCTGTATTCGTTTTCAGAAAAAATAAATAAATAGTCCTTCTTCTTTTCAGTCACCGTAGTAGAAGTGGGATGGGAAAAGAGGTCTGACAATGGTACAAGGAAAGGTAGTAAAAAATACAGAGTTACTACGTAACTCACATTGGCTCAGCTGCCTTTCGTGCTGTTTCTATCTCATTCATTCTATTATTATTGCTATTTTGCGTTTTTCACTTTTTCCATTTACACTGTAAAAGTGAGAGAGAGAAAGAGAGTCGGTCACAGTTGTCATGAAAGAGTAGGAGAAGGGGGAATGGAAGTGAGACCTATATTTTGTAGGGGCTTTTCTAGTTCTGTAAAATTCTGAAAAATATGTTGTTAAAGTTACATGAACAGAAAAATAAATGCTCTTGTTTTGCAAGGATTTGACTTGGCTTTGGTGACGGCTTGTCTCTACAACAGCTCTCGCTGTTTCCTAAAAAAAATTATAATGTTATATCATGTGCATAAGCATGCTTCTAGTATTGTTCAACCACTGCATGAGAGAAGGTAGGTGATATAGCTGTTTGAACTAAAACCATGCTGCTGAGTGAGGTCCCTTTGGCTTTCATGTCGCAAATATATTGTATAGGTTTTCAGCACGAGGATGAAAATCGATTTTTATGACTACCATTATTATTTTGTTTGTATATGCAGACCGATGTTCATAGATATTGTATATATTGTGGAGGGAAAGGATGGATCTTTTCAGCAGACCTTCTTGCTATTTTAATGGAGGACATGAGAGAAAGAGACAAGCGAGAGTTTCTAGTTTGATGTCTTTATATTTCACTCCCATTTCATAAATGTAAGCTGAACTCTCAACTCGCACTTTCAAACATGTTGGAGTCAAGTTGAAAAATCATGTATGCTTACACTTTGCCAAAAAGAAACATAATATAATGATACATTGCCCATGATTAAGGTAAATTTGCGAGGAAAAATAATTAGGGTTAGTGGGTACGAATAAATTTTGAGGTAGGAGTAATGAGTAAAGTCGAGCTAATAATGAGAAACTCAGTTTTCCTACATAATTTTATGCTAAGAATAAGAATGTAGTTTATGTACGCTACTAACAAGCATATTAAAGTGACCAAATATGCTTCATATGTTTGCATGATGTAATACAAAGTCTAAAAAGTCAAACTCAAATCCCATAATATTCACTACAGAACCACTTTGTAACCCAAAACGGTTCTATTTGTTTTAATTCTTTTGGCTCTACCTAGTTTGTACAGGGAATTTACACTTTTATCTTTATCAAAATTTTTGCATTTTTCCTTCGCTTCTTTTTGTGAAAACAAGGCACGATAAAATCTTGTTTTTGTAATAGAAAAGGGAATTTTCTGTTCCTTTAGGTATTCTTGCCAAAGCTTTGTGCTAACCTGATGGGATGACTGTTTGAATTTGCAGGCTCCGAAAAGAGTCAAGCTTAAGCAAGTTCGTTGAGTCTAGGAAAATTGTGAAAAGTGCATATAATATAGAAGAGAGCTCTTCTTTATCGATTACTTTTCTCTACATCCTTGCAGTCAAGACAAGACTATTGTACACATTTCCCCTTTTCATTTTCTACGCACATTCGCACATGTTCCAGTACGTTGTTCCTTAACTAAAACTTATATTTCCCAGGCCAAATTTATATTTTAAGAGGAGGCAACTATACTGCACTAGACCAGATGGGACTTTTTTATGAACA
Source organism: Lepidocyrtinus dapeste (assembly GCA_036850885.1). Classification (NCBI taxonomy): domain Eukaryota; kingdom Metazoa; phylum Arthropoda; class Collembola; order Entomobryomorpha; family Entomobryidae; genus Lepidocyrtinus; species Lepidocyrtinus dapeste. The sequence continues at coordinate 3,803 of JAANSQ010002718.1, forward strand.
AGTAAACTCTATTTGAAACTCAAAGAAAAAAATGCTTTAACGCACATTCGCACATGTTCCAGTACGTTGTTCCTTAACTAAAACTTATTTCCCAGGCCAAATTTATATTTTAACAGGAGGCAACTCTTATACTGCACTAGACCAGACGGGACTTTTTTTTATGAACAAGTAAACTCTATTTGAAACTCAAAGAAAAAAATGCTTTTCTTTTGAGAATGGTACAAAGTCTTACAGAATAAGAGACCAAGATATTTCATATAGCAAATGGGAACCTGTCCTGGGTCTCTGAGGTTTACAAAAGTTCACTTTTTTCACCTAACATCATCATATTTTCTAATAACGTCAAATCTTCTCTGTACCTGCATTCCAACTGCTTTGAGAAATCCTTGCTTTTTACTCTTTTGTTTCACGACCACCGCCAACATTTCTCAGAGGTCTTTCACATCATCATCAGTGTCTCTTATTTTCTAAATGTTGACGACGTCCTGACGCTTTCCCCCTCTATATTAGAGAGCAGGCTTTTTGTTCTAATAATATTACAGAAGTAGACGTATGTTCTCTCACAGAGTTTCTCCTTCTGTCACCAACTTTCACTTTATACGAGAGAGAAGCACATGAAAGAAGGAGCCTTAACTGGCAACTTTCACTCATTCCTTCTCCCCAAAGAATTCTCTTCAACCTCGTCCACGTCCTCTTTTCTTTCATTTCAAAAAATATATTTACGGGATTTCCTAGAGATCTAAGAAACAGATGTGATGGGGCCCTACGTATATTCCACGAAGGAAGGATTTTTTTATAGAGAATTCACCACGAGGCATTTAATGAGGTGTACATACATACTATAAGACTATATAGTAAATGCTTTGTAAGACCTGAAAACATTCGTAATAAAACTGGGCCTATGCATCTCTAAGCCTAGGTTTGGTTTTCCAGAATATTACATCATTCCCCGCATCAAACAATAAAGCCCAAAAGACCTCGCCTTGCTTAGTTTCTACCAAATTCTATTGGACTTAATTCCTTTTTGGGGTTCTTTTTACGAGAATGGGATTTGGTCTTGAAGAAATCAAGAGAGTGCACGACGCAGTAAAAGTGGGAAAGTAAAAACTAGCAGCTGCTTTATGTTTTCTCTGGCGACTTTGGGGAGTAAAAAACTATAGAAACACGAATACACTCGCTTCTATTTTTACTCTTTTTTTCTTTGGCCAGCATAGGTACATTGATGTATTGCATTCTTTCAGCTACTTTGATATGGAGCATGTGATGAATGCCAGAAAACATATTGTTCGCTGATATGCTTTTTAGGTATTGCATTCTATACTTACTCATGACCGCCGTCCACCTCACTCTCATGAGAGCAAACAGTGATAATGAGGAAATAGAAAAGAATGTTTCAGTTGAACGTGACTGTTGATTAGGTCTTCAGTTGCTTTCACTTTCATACATTTTATTGTTATTTTAGTGAATATATTTGCCAAAGTGAAAGTAAGCAATAGTACATGCTTCATACACACATTGTGTATATTTTCTTTCCCATTTCCAGACCTGAAATTGATGAGTACACGGATGGAATTTAATTTTAGTGGGTAATTTATCTTCCCTCAAGTTGCTTCTGTTTAGCAAGTTTCTCTGTCTCATCTGGGAAAACAATTTGTTTCCATAGGCCAGCTAATAAGTTTCAGTAGTACAAATAAGTGGTGTTGTTAAGAGTAGACCAGCCGTTCATTACAGAAAGGAAGTAGACGCAAAAAAAGGCTTAAATATTAAAACCAACTTTGCTACACTAGGGTAAACAAAACGAAAGAATAATATATGGATTAAGGACAAAGGAGTAAGTGTAACCAACATATTTTCCAATTTTTTTATGCATGAGTAAACGAGAAACTTTAATCTAGCAGGCGATTCAAAACACAAAACCCTCATTTTGCATTCAAAAAGTTGCATAACATTAGAAGGTTGCATAATATTACCACACTTTACTATCACCGGCTACTTGTGAATCCTTCTAGATGCGTACTTAATGCCTCTATCCTTTCACGCTTTATTTTAATGGCTAGCACAAAAAACCAACTGAGAGAACTTCCGCTCTTAGAAAGTATAAGACGCTTGGAAGTCTTGGATAAGTTAAGGTTCAAATGGCATACAGAAGTCTGCCATTTAGGTAAATAGTCTTTTTATTCAAATGGCAGATTTAAGATGCTGAGAATGGCTAATCTGGCACAGTAGCAGTATGTGCAAATTTATCTCTGACTATTTCGAGTGAAAATGGCGACATCAAGCGCTTAAAACATTGGACTGGGCTAGACTCCCATGAAGTTTTTGGTCAATAGAATACTGTTGGTGCAAATTCGTTTGAAAAGTTTACATTGTCTGAATCAGCCCCGCATCATTTATCAGTCTTCTTTTACAAATTAAATCCTTACCAGTATAATACACATTTGCAGCAAAGCATATGAAACTTTTAAACTTCCACTATGTTACATGAATTAATATGTTATTTAACTCTGAACCTTTCAAAAATAAAAAAAAAAATCTAAAAAAAACTGAACAAAATTCGTACCATTTTGTTAGAAAAACTGAACATTTGCACGACATTAAAATGACAAATACAATGACTCTTCTTTACACACTTGAAACTCAAGACTTTCTCTTTCCATTCTCTGTAGGTTTGTTCGTATCGTGTAGTTTTGAAGAATCCACTTGGAATTCTATTTTGCACGAATTGTTCGATCCACTTTTTTGTTCTTACTTTTGTCAGCTTTTTCGGAATATAAGAGCAGTAGTAGCAGTACCGGGAAGTTAAGGAATCAGGATGAAAAGAAAGAGAAAATCTGATACAATGGGTCCGGCTCATCCATAGTGAAACAATTTCTGGGAGAAAGCATTTTCTTTTTTCTGTCTCTCTCATCTGTACAATTGTCCTGAGTGCATAGTGCACTTGAGTCATTCTTCTTCCTAGACATACTAATAAGCCTAAGCAAACTTTAAGAAGTAGAAACAAGAGCAAAAAGTTTAGTAGAGAAGGCAGGCAATGGCACAGCTGTTTCAAAAAATGTCGTTGTATTGCTGTTGCCATACTACACTCTCATTCTTTCTATTCAGATAAGATAAGAAGAGAACAATGAAGTCAGAGAAGAAGATGAGGGCTCTTGAGGACTTTTAGGCGCATGAAAAAATCAAAATAGAATGGAAGGTTTAGACTGCTCATTTTTTGTATGTGATTCCTTGTGTTTCATTTTACTTTTATTTATCCAGACAGAAAGAGTGTATGGTTAATAGCAAAATTCGCAAACGAGCCGCAACCCTCCCAGTCTCCTAGGCCAGATCCAAATAATGGATTTCACCATTTTTTGGGTTCTTATTGTTTCCGTTGAAAGTTGCGTTGGTTATTTTTTTCATCCAAGTAGAACACTTGCTATTTTCATTTCCATTATCGATTTTTTCCACAAAGCGAGGAAAGCACAGGATTTTTTTGAAGTGTGCCAAAAGGGGAAAAGTGGCAATCAAGTAGGCTTAAAACTCGGTTAAGTATGAAGAACAGGACGAAAAAATCTGCTTCGTTTTTGGCTTCCGAGATAGATGATGTGATGGGAAAAGAAGCATGGTGGCGGAACTAATGAATGCTACAACAATTTTCTGCGTCGATATCAGATGAACCTTGTGCAAACTGGAAATTGAGCAAAAAATCTTGAAACTTGTACGTTGCCTACTTTTCGATTTGTATGGATATTTTGTTAAGTACTTTGTGGAATATTTAAGCCATCCAAAGGCATGAAATTGGCACAATAACGATCCAAGCAGTGGGCACATATCCGCATTTTCCCTTTACCTCGCACAGGAAGCCAGAAAATACTTAAGTTGAGAAATAGTGGAGGACATTGATTACTTTTCTCCCGCTGAAGAAAAAAAAAAGTTTGAACAAAACCAATTCAGGCGCATGAAGTTGCAGCTGCGCTACTAGAATACGAAACGAGAAACTAGGGGAATTGTATGTTTGTAAAAAAATGAAGGCGGAATAGTGGAATACTTTTATTTATTATGTCGTTGTTGGCACGTTGCATAATTTCTCACGATACTCTGCATTAAGTCTCTCACCCAGCTTTGAAGAAACTAGTAAAACTTTCTTCACGTTTTCTCATGATATTATCAAAGTTAAGCAAGTGCTAAATTTTTCCCAAATGGAAACTGTGCTCAATATTTTTTAATACTTTTGTACGCCACGTTTTCGACAGTTATGGATATATAGGTCGCATTCGGAGGAGGAAAAACAACTCTATTTTATTTTTGCTGAGAATACTCACGGCTTTCAAGTGTAAGCAATCAAGCGGAAAATGAATTTTGCTAATTGGTAAACTGGCCTAAAAATTCCATGAAGTGGTTTAAATTTGGCTTGATAAAAATAAATTAAGTGTTTTTGGTCTCGGCACAACAAAACAAAAGCTCATGATTCATGACGAATAATTTATATGAGTGTAAAAGAATCAAGAATTTGATGATATTATGACGTAAGCGCAAAACTATTCCGATTAGTAATAACATCTCCAAATTAACCTATTTTCTCGTTAATTAATTAGCGCAGTTGAAAGCTCCCATGAGTGACTTTCACTGTAAACACTTACCACTCACATATTACCAAGAAGAACTTTAACAAAGTCGAGTGCTTATAGGAGTATGAAGTGTACAAATCATTCCACTCATTTCCTCCCACACGCCATCTTTCATTTAAGCCCTTTCCCCTCTCTACACAGAACATGTACAACCATTTCAGTTAATTATTATGATGGGTAGATTTCCCAAACTTTGTTGATATCCCATAGTCAAGAAGCTATAGAAATACACAAGAGAGCAAAATGTTACAACAACAATGACATCGGAAGGAATGAAGCAAGATGAAGTACCTCTCCATCCTAAAAAAACACAGAGAGAAATACTCGTTAGTCCTTCATTAAACCCTAGACTTTTTTTATGTCTAAACATTACTATGTATCTTGTAGTTGTAGCACGCTTAATTCTCCAGGAAATATAACGTAGGGGTCTCTACATAAAAGCTCGTATGTTGTTATGTTTAGTTATCATTTACGTTTTTATTTCTTTTTTATAATCCACTTAATACTCAAGCGTTTCCCAGTTTATTTTGTTATCCTGTCATCTATCATTTTTACTCCTTCACTGCGCCATGAAATATGAGGAATTAAAAATACCTAAACACTTCCCCTCAACCAAGAAAATTTTTGTTTGTGTTCCATCTTAGACTTTTTTCTGATGGAAGTTATGTCGTGGAGTAATTTGTTTTTCATTTTCCCCTTGGTCTTTGGTAAGATTGAAGAGTTTTAGTTTGTGGGAGACTTCTTACTCGGATCTGTTTTAATAAAATTTAGGAAACCAAGTTATCTTATTTTCCAACGAAACACTAAAATGGATCTTAGCACTTACACAATATTTAGTGTTATTAGCATCGCTACGTCGAATCTAACAAAATTATTTTGATTTCACAATTCTCACGACTTCAAAAATGGAGTTAAGAAATTCGCCCTTCAAAACATTGACAGGAAGAGTGAAGACATTATTGGCAAAAAGGCTGTGCGTGGGAGACAATAAACAACCTTTTGTCAGTCTTACTCAATCGTCGTTCCCATCAAAATTCAATATCCCGTTGGAACATTAACGTAAAAAGTAAAGACAAAATTCGTTTATACTTATTGTTTGAAAACAACAGAGCAATATTTTGCATCCCTCCCCCACACTACCATGTTTACTTGTAGAGTGTAAACTTTCCCATTTTTGTATTCAGAAGGGATTCCGAGGAAGAATTAGACTGGAAAAGATTCTTTCCTCTATTAGATTTTCGTGTTGTAGCGAAAGCTCCGTCTCGCAACTTCAATTCAATATTTTTTGTCACTGGTATAGAATCAGGAAGAGACAGGCAAAACAAGATGGACTTAACTTTTCAAATCTCTTTTGCCTAATTAGACTGGAAAAGATTCTTTCCTCTATTAGATTTTCGTTGTGTAGTGAGAGCTCCGTCTCGCAACTTCAATTCAATATTTGTCACTGATAGAGAATTGACTATAAGAGCATATAGAAACTTTGAAGAGGAATCAGAAAAAGAGACAGGCAAAACAAGATGGACTTAACTTTTCAAATCTCTTTTGCCTCTCTACAGCAGCAAAATACATCTTTTTACGATCGCTTGGTTACTCGGAAGAGTCCTTCCAAGTATAACCAACTTCATAGTTTATTTTTCTTTCCTCAATCGCGAGATATATTTGTAGCGTAGAGTTGATGCGATATTTATTCAAAAAGGGAGACTGAGTAGAAGAAGATACCTCGAGTCAATACCACTTTTACGGCTTTTCAAAGACTTACAATACCATCCCTATCACAAACGCAAATAACAAAATACCAACTAGAAAAACATGTCTTCGTTCTAGTCTATTTCATTTTTTCTATTTCCGGAAGCCAAACAAACGAAGCAACAAGATAAACTCTGTGGAAAGAGAAACCTCAGAACCTACACTCAAAATCAAAGTTGACCCAGGAGAAAAAAAAAAATTGCCTTTTGCGTTTCATTCTCCTCGTACTTCCTCGCTAAATTCGTGACCATAAAGCGTAGAAGCTTGATGTGATTCCGAAGCGAGAAAAAAAAACGGGAAAAGTTTGGAAAGAAAGTCAAGTCAGTCCTTCCGTGCATAAAGTGTATTTTGCTGTTGCTTTAAGCCACATCTTCAACTATGACAGGAGTTAGGTGAGGCGATGAGTGAAAAAAAAGGTGGAGAGGAAGGAAGGATACATACGAGTAATACAGTAGCATCTCTCAGGAAGTGAGGAGACCACCTGTTTGACACATACCGTACCTCTGCTTCCTAAACTTCCATTGACTTTCTTCTTCATCGCATCGCACATCGTATCCTTGTCTTTATGTACTCCCAGATAAAACACGGGCAAGTAACTTCAGAGTTCGTTCAGAGTCAGTCATTTGGGAGGGAAAGCAACAGAAAGTATTTCCAAGCTAAAAACTTTTTCCATCTGATGAAGATGGATGCTTCCCAATAAATGATTTTACATAGGGAAAAACTCCTCCAACAAAACATACCGACATGCTACATATAGACGAAACATGACACAATAATGGATTTAGTTTGAACGAACGGTATGCTCAAAAAATGTTGTTTGTTTCCATCTGCGTTACCAGTCAGATCTATTCGTTTTCTACGAAAGTAAAAGCGCTATCATTTTTCCCTAAAATATATCGACCGCTTCTCCCGGGTGTTCTGCTTTATTACTGTTATTATATTGTAGTCATTAAAATAGCATACCATGCATTTCTCGCCGGCAGTGTGCGAAATCGGGGGATCGTGATCATTAAAGCTATGAATCGCGGGTGTCGGTATGGTTATTATTATTGCGTGCAAGAGACTTTTTCTCCGAAAATGAACACTTTATTCATCTCAATTTATTTCTGCTGTCATGTCACATAATCCAAAGACTGTATCACAGTCTTTTGTACACTTCAAGTAGTCGTTTCTCTCACATCTAACATTTATAACGGACAGTAAAAAAGCTAAAT
>JAANSQ010002719.1:0-11367 GCA_036850885.1 Lepidocyrtinus dapeste
GTTGTTATTTCCACTCACGGTCGAAAGAAAGGGATACAAATATAAAATTTTCACAAACTGTAAAAATATAATAATTAAAAAATATGTACAGTATAAAGCACTGAAAGCTCAAATCCTCCAGTCAACGCCGAAAGAGGATCAAAAGCTTGTGATTAAAAAGCTCAAGGATGAGCAGCGACGGAAGTTGGCCTTGCTGGGTGAGCAGTATGAGCAGAGTATTGCAGAAATGTTACAGAAGCAGTCCGTAAGTAGAGTCCCACGAGTTGAAAGTTTTTCAAGCTTTTAAATTGTTGTAGATTTTATTTAAAATTTAAATTTTATTTATTATTTTATAATCTTGTGACTAAAAGATTCGTCTGGACGAGTCTCAGGAAGTTGAAGCACAACAGCTAAAGGAAAAGCTGGAGAGAGAATTAGAGATATTGATTGCATATCAGTCTAAAAACAAAATGCAAGCAGAAGCTCAACGGGATAGAGAAAGAAGGGAACTAGCAGAGAGGGTTGCTGTTCGAAGAAGTCTTCTGGAACAAAAAGTAAATTATATCAAACTTTTTACTATTTTGGTACTTTAAACCTGAACTTAATTAAATACAATCGTGTATTTTTTTGGCTTTCGTAGATGCGAGAGGAACTTCAACAATTTGCAAGTGAGCGCGCAGAGCGAATCCGACTTCTCCAAGAGCGTCAAATGAGAGAACTTGAACAATTTGATGAGGAGTCTACGCGACGTGGGTTTAGGTACAGCTACCGAAATAATATTAGTCATTTCTTGAACAAATTCAACGCAATATTATGATGCAATGCTTATGATCGCGATTGTTATTATTTACAGTGCAATGGCGTTAACAGAGCCATCATCGCATGATGCCTACCACGAAGATGATGCCAAGTCAGGAAGTATGTTGAGTTTAGTGCATAGCAATAGCTCCACATCTGTTGGTCCCAATAGTCTATGAAATATTTATTCTTAACGCCTTTGTATTTTAGTAAGCAAATCCATAAAACAGGTTTCCATATTTAAACCCCAATAGTCTTCAAAATGCTCCATTTTTCATAATATTAAACATGTCTGTTAAAAAAAATTGGCTTAAAGCGATGTACAGATAAATACCTCTAAATACTATTGTTTTGTTTCTTAGGGAAATAGTTTGAGTATGTGAGCTAAATACGATGATGCTATTTACCTATTTAAATATTTGTTTACAGATGGACATGCATTGCATAATACTTGCAGTTTTACTATTATTGGTATTATAATCCTATCCCATTTATTAATTAATTTTGTGTCCAAAAAATTTCGTAATGAAAACATACAGAATATACTTACGTGCATGTATAGTTATTTATTTATGTTATTTATAAACTTGTCGACGACAAGTGGTCCTGAGAGAGAGGGTGAATTATGTTTTATGTTTTATCATTTTCGGTTGTCGTTTCCCTTTGATAATTATGTATTATGAATACAGTTTACTTTGATGTAAGTACGTTTATTTAAATGGAAATACTGCGCCGCTGCTGCTTTAGGAAAGGACATAATTTATAACCTGCCTTTGTAGAAAACAATTTTTATTCAACTAAATCATCTAATTTATTCAAGTGGACTAAGAAGTTAGGAGAGAAAAAGTTCTCTGGCATAATAGATATATAAAAGAAACATGACCGAGAAGACCATTTCCTTCTATTGTATTATCTTGATAAATTTAAATTATTGTGACTAATATCAAACAAACTACTATACAGTGAACTCTCTTTAAACTTGAACCTGTGTAATGAGGATTCATATTTCAGCTTACAACTTGTATTTGAATGTCATTTTTATTAACGATTTTTGGTTAACGCTCATCAAAATGATATTGACTGGCAGTGAGCAAAAGAAATAGAGTGGTGTCCAACTTCTGATGAAATGAATGACATATATTAGGACGTCCATTCGAAAAAGACATTAAGTCGTTGTAATCAATCACGAATTATCCATCATCTCAATTTTCAGTAGCCATCATCAGTAGATGAGATTATTATCCTCTTAAATGCAGAGTCAATTTAAAGAGAACTCACCCTAGATTTTACGGGCATAAAACAGTAATTACGAAAATATAATCCGGATATTATTAACTTTAAGCATCCCTGGATACATTTTAATTGCATATAAATTATCTAAGTAATGTAGAACTGTAATTGCCGATGCGGTATCTGTGAACGAACAATACGTCAGTCCGTGTTCGAAAAGTGAGATATACTGTCTATATGAGAGTTGAAAGAGTTTTAACAAATTAATAAGGACTTTTAAACAAATTGTTCGTGTCAAGTTTTATTATTCTAGTACTTTAGTTTGAAACAACACAAAATGTTGAAAAATAATAACAAAAGAGTTGTTCGTTTAAGGCCATTCCTAGTCGATCATCAGGAAATATTATTGTAGATTGGAAGACCATTAAATTTTTTATATTGAATTAATAGTGAAAAGTTTTTATCCAGAGAATCAGCGGGAGAAAAGAGTTTCAGCAATTGCAAATAAAAGTTTGTTTCTACGTTACTAATGCTCTAGTAAGGACGAAGTAAAACACTGGAGTTTTAATGACACGAAATATGAAAAGAACACAGTTTAAAACAAGTCATATGAAGCCAAATGCATTGAATTTTCAAAGCGAGCGATTATTTCAAGAGACGCTACCCTTAGGATTAAAGAATTATTTAGATCATTTAGATGTCAAACTATAAAAAACACTACACTTACACTATGTTGTTATTTGTTATTAATGACAAACAAAAGGTTTCAAAAGCACTGTGTCTTTAGCTGAGCCTGTAAATTGAATTGAACTAAGAGACAAACTCTATGATGAAGTTAATATCACATTATTACTAATCAGAGAGCGACAAAATTCATAAACGTTTTAAGCAGTACACAATATGGTAATTGAAGTTTATTGTTTGAAATTAACAAATTAATGAATGAATAAATTAGGATCATGAAGAAATGACTAACAGGAAGAAAGAAAAAAAATATTGCTATAATTGTTAGTACGTTATATAGGAGCTATAATTTTGAAAAGAACACATATACGTTTAGCCATAGTTAAATTTGTCACTGTTAACCTTGTCACATATTTGTGGAAAGTTGGGTGTACAACTTTGTTCCACGCAGAAAAGTTAATAGCTTTGATTTCATCAAAAAAACTGCAAGTGAGTAATTTAAATTGTATCGACTAAAAAGAAATTTTCTAAATTTGCATGACCTTTCAATGTTTGAGAGTAGAGGGAAACGAGATGTTTGTAAGCTGCAAAATAGCCATTGTAATTCCATCAGACTTTAATAGCATCTAAAATATTGTTATCTCTTTTGATATGTATTTTAAAATAGTGTTCTTCGCCTAAACAATGCTTTTCGTTTTGTTTTTGGGAAGGGAAAGAACTTCCGACTCGGACTTGTCATGCCTCTTTAGAAAACAGGTAAAAAAATCACTCGCACCAACAAAAGAAATTCAATATTTTATTCAGAATTATAGGCATAAAGAAGCCATGATCGCATCTCTACTATAGTACGACGACGACAAAAAAAATAATATATTATGCTACATTAATAATTGGAATATATATAATTTAATAATTTTACATAATTTAAACATGATATAATTTATAGCGGTACCTTACCTATACGTACCACTATGTGTGGTAAAAAAAATTAATTTATAAACAAAAATTAATCTTTAAATCTGAATAAATGACGACGACTGTTGCTATAGAGGATAATTTTAATAGACTGGAAAATTCAACTGCCCGCATAATTTTAATAATATTAACTGATGCATCTTGAAACACTGGTATGGCACCCAGATATTTCAAGGGCTCCTTATAAAAGAATCAGTTTAAAATGAATTTCGATTTCAGATATTAAAAATAATTAAAGTGCATAATAACAGCAATTCTTAATAAATATAATATTTATTTATTTACTGTCCCACATAATGAAGTATTGAAAATGCGATTCCTATCGATTAACTTTCTCGTTTATTTAAAAAGTTAGAGAGTTACATAACTGAGTATTCACAATTTTCTCCTGAACCAAAGCACAATAAATTTCGAATAACATATACTCAACATTCGAAGATTCAATCAATTATGACTAACCTATTGTACGTACACAGTGCGGATTGTTATATTGTAAAATATGACACTTGTAATCTTGAGTTCCTCATGATGAGAACGTTACAGAAAATGAATGATTTTTAATGCCCAAACATTAAACTGTAGCAAGACATGCATGATTTATGACAAAGAATCAAAATAAAAAGTGGAAGGGAGAATTTTGAAAATAATTCAATCAATATTATACCACGAATTTCTGTTCTTACGTTTATTCAAAGCGTTACTACAGCTCAAAAAGGTATCCACATCTTCCTTTTTCATGTTTGCAATTTACGCGGTTACGTAAAAATATAAGTTGTACATGTTTGAGGTACTTACTAGCATATAATCAGTAGAGATCATAAAAAATTACTTAACAAATACGGAGTAAAAAATTGGGTTTTTCCTATAATGTCAAATAGATACATTAAAAATTTTAGTCTACTTCATCTTCATTCACAGCAGGTTTAGCACCTGTATTGGACACAAAAATCACGTCGTCAGCAATAATACTCGTCGTAGTGTGAGGATTTCCGGATTCATCTTTGACTTCCCCGTATGAGATTCTTCCGGTAATATAGACTCGTTGACCTTTTGACAAATACTTGTATACTACATCCCGCAAATATGGTTTGAAGACGCAGATACGATGCCAGTCAGTCTTTTGGAGGACCCCACCTGGAATGAATCAAAAAAATTATGTGACCATGCAATGAAAGACAAAATTCTTTACCTATGATAAATAAAGGATGTCTTTACCAGATTGATAATTATAGTTTGAATGAGTCGCCACTGAGAAGACTACGACCGGATGCTCTTGATTTCCTCGTTTTTGTGGGTCACCTCCGACACGCCCGAGAAGACTGACATTGTTCACGGCTAAAAAGTCAATATATTAAATGTACCGGTGCTTCCACAGCTTAAAAACTATGAAACACTGGAAGGAAGTAATGAATAAAATTAATAATTTCACTAACTCTTCTCCATTCGACTTTGATTTGCATGCAACTGTGGATTTTGGGTGCCAGCAGTTTCAAACTCGGCAAAGTTCACTCTTCCGCTTTGAAAGTTCCGAAAAGCACTCGTCATCCTAGTGATTTGTCTCCAACCATTGCCATTGAATGATGCATTTAGGCCTCCGGTAAATGATGATGCTGCTACTGATTGATTAACTGCTGATAAAACGGCTCTAAATTTTGATGCCATCCTTTTTAAGTAGCAAACAATTGTTTTCACACAAACTTTTCCGCTAAAAACAAATGACCTGAAAACCAAATAATTTTTTTTAAGTTTGTTTGTCAATGTACATTTTGAAATGAAACGTACCCATAAACCGTGAAAAAATTTAAAGAAATTCTTGCAGGCGAGGCCCTCTTTTGTTGCTAAGCAGTTGGTAATGTTTACGCTTCCTAAAATGTAGAAACTAATCAAATAAAAAGGTTTATTTTTAGTTGGGGCCACCACAATTCACAATTCCACAATTGTTTTATTTCAGACACATGTAAGGCTTTTGGTCATAAGACTGAACCAAAACAATGAGGCAAAGTGAGACTCGTGACTGTTAATGATCACTAAAATAAGCAATAAATATGTCACTGCCCGCGGAAAATGTACACTCTATGATTCCGCAGTATCTCTATCTTGCTTGCATCACCCTATTCACCCTTCTATACTCAAACTCGCTGGTACCATCTAGCCTAAAAATGCGTAATTTAGTAGGACAACGCGAGAACAAGCAAAATATGGTGATGTGGTTGGTTCTTCTTGCTCTGTTGGCAGATTTTCTTCATTTATGTGAACACAGAACCCCAATAAGAAAAACACGTAGAAAGTTTATTACGAGTATTTATGCAGTAATATATATTTACCTGCTTCCCAGTCCTTACAATTTTCTTGCTTTGCTGGATGTCATATAAAATGAAAGCATTGCAAGAGGCAACAAGCTATACGGCTAGACAGCTTTTTGGCCTTACTTTTTGATGCCATTCCACACGTTTCACTCGACCGAACGAGAAGTCACATCACAGGACGTAGGAAAAAGAACTGACAATTCAATTGTAAAATTAAATTGATTTTTTCTCTTAATTAAATCTTAAGAGTAATTATATTGTTGGTAGCATTCTTTGAAGTAATTTACAGTATAAATTAAGTGTTTTCTTATTTTTTTCGTAGATAAAAAAATGTGGACAGCCGGTAGAAGCAGCGCGACAGCTGGGCTGATCGCCTTAACAATGTGCATTTTGGTAAGTGGTGACCCCAATTCCCAAAACGCACAGCCAGGAACGCTGAACTCAGGTTCCAACGCTGGGGAAGATCCTGCTCGCCTGCTCGTGTCGAAGCAGTTGCTGAACAAGTATGTCGTGGAGAATATGGATGTTGTTATCAAGTACAGCATTTTCAACGTGGGCTCTGTCACCGCGACCAATGTCCTTCTGAAGGACAGCTCTTTCGGTCCAGATTTCAAGGTTGTTGGTGGACAAACTGAGGTCACTCTTGGAAGAATCCCACCGTCCGCTAATGTTACTCACACTTTAGTTGTGAAACCCTTGAAGTTTGGCTATTACAACTTTACCGCTGCTCAAGTCTCTTACTCATCTGGGGATGAATCTAAAGACGTTAGTAGTTGTAATGCGCAAGACAATATATTTTTCATGTAAAAAATTAATTTAAATATTAATTGTGAATTGTGTGCCAGGTTCTCCAAGGCCACTCCAGTGAACCTGGTGAAGGCTACATTGCTCCATTCAGGGAATTCGATAAAAGATTCTCTCCTCATTTGGTAATTACACGTAACATATATACATATATTGTATGATGGCATTTTATTGTTAAAACTTAACAGTGCTTACAGTAAGTTTTTTATAATATTTTGCCAAATTGTTTTCACTACAGTTGGACTGGGCTGCATTTGCCATCATGTCTCTTCCACCACTCTTCATTCCATTCATGTTGTGGCACTCGAGCAAATCCAAGTACGAAGCTGTTCTAAGCGCAAAGAAACTTAAATAACGGGACATCCTTAAAAACTAATTTTGTTTGAAGCACGGTCTCCACAGCTACAAACGAATTTTCTATCAAGTGCATTTTAATTCAGTCAGTAGGGTTTTCAATATTGTTTTGTTTTTGATGAGATTAATGATGAAAAAATTGCATCGCGATGCTCGTTTATTTTCTTTTGATATGTAAAAATGGAGAATCATACTGTGTATATTCGTCTCTATATGAGAGAAAGCTACCTTCATATTATGATGTTACTTATCTTCCTTATTAAAGTTATTGTCTAATTCTATTCAATTGTTAGTTATATTGGAGTGACTGTTTAAAATGAATGGGTACATCCTGCATTATACTTATGATTGATTATGCTAAACATATTACTTACGTTTTATGTAGTTGGTAATTCTAATTTAACGATTATATGCTTCGTTCGACTGATGAACAAAATTTCTGTTAGTATACATTGAATAAATTTACTGATTGATATTACCAATTAACGAAAATTCATTTTATTTAAACTTTTTATTCAAGTGTAACAGAACAGTTTGTTCGTCTTGAAAATGGAAGACTGTAGTAGCGAAATTATTAGTGAATCGCAATTGTTATAATAATATCAAACATTCTGAAAAGAATGAGTCCATAAGTCCAATTAAAGTTTGGATTTTCCTATGACAAGATCGACATAACCTCCAGAAATGACGGTTTGTCCACTTTCTTTAGTTTTCACTTCAAATGGAATGCGATTTCCATCATTCCAGGTTAAAACCTGTAGAGTCTCTCCAGGATACACGGGCTTTGAAAATCTTGCCTTTACCGATCGAAACATCTTTGGATCAGCATTCGCATATTTTTTAAGAATAAGCCGGACTGCAATACCATAGGTACACAATCCATGTAAAATAGGCTTGGAAAATCCACCCATCTGAGCAAAACTTGGATCAATGTGTAAAGGGTTTGAATCTCCACTCAATCGGTATAAGGCTGCTTGTCCTTCATCTGTCTTAAATTCGAGAACAGCGTCAGGATTTCTTCTAGGAATAGTGATAGTACGAGAAATGGGCTTTTCCGTATCGCGTTTCCCTCCGAATTTTCCTGCTCCAACTTCAAACACTGACGCTTCTGTGATGAACAGTGGTCCCTGGTCATCTTCTCCCGTAACTTTTATTACATAAACACAACCGGAAATTTTGTCCAGCACGTCAACAACTTCCGTCTTCATTGTGATTTCTCCATCAGCAGGTAAAGGTCTCAGCAACTCAACGTATTCTTCTCCATGCAGGATTTGGGTGAAGTCTACATTCAAGCTGGGAAATTTTAACACTTCATACATACACTCCATGGCGGGGACAACTGGGAATGTTGGCAACACGCGGAAGTCTTCCGAGTTTTCGTAGAGGTAGTTCAATCCTTCAGGTTCAGTTAAGTTGAGACCCACTACACACCATGTTAGCAATTTGTGGATTATAAATGTTGAATTGTGAATTTTTATGAATCAGTGTTCAATACTGAGTGTGTTGTAATATGTAACTAAAATTAGTATTTTTACGTACATCCAAGAGCATATAAAATTGTCTCGTTCACTTTGTACTTTCGCTTAATTTCGGGGAAAACCACCTCTGGTAGATTTGTACGGCTCACAGAACTTACGTCTCCAAGACCTTTCTCCTGGATTCTTAAAGCTTCCATAAATTTTCCCATGGCTTCTTCAGGCGCAGTAGGGTTATCACAGTTTACAGACATGTCCGTCACTTGTGTCCATTTATCACGAACAGCTTCTGGAGTAACGTCTTCCTGCAGGTTTGATCGTAGTACTGCACCACCAGCTCTCTGCCATTGGTCTAAGATTGAAAAATTTAACTATTTGAGTTTCTGAATTAAAAACCAGAAAACGTTTTTATACAGTTTTAAACAAAACCGTCGGAAATTACATTTAGCAGCAAAACCGGCCGCAGCTTCTATCACAGCTCCGTTCTCCGTACAGTCTTCATGACAAAGCCATGCGACGACTGGCGCAATTAGCTCTGGTTTCAAAGCGGCATGAAGTTCTAAAAAAAAAATTGTTTAAACAATTATTAGCGTTATCCATTTCCACTGACCTTAAATAATTTATAATAACTAACGCTAACATTGGTTTTTTATCAACTATTTTACCTGGAGGCAAAACGTTTTCCGTCAACCGGGATCCTGCCATCGGCACAATAGTATTGACATGAATATTGTAACGTCCACCTTCTTTCGCTAGCGTATTTGATAAGCCAACCAGGCCAGCTTTAGCAGTTGAGTAATTTGCTTGTCCGAAATTTCCGAGCAGTCCAGCCACTGAAGAAGTATTAATGATCCTTCCATAATTCTGCTTCCTAAAATGATCCCACGCTGCTTTCGATGTTTTAAAAGAGCCAAGCACATGTACTTGATTAATAAGGTCCCAATCAGTTTCAGTCATTTTAATGAAACTTCTGTCTCTCAGGATTCCAGCGTTATTCACGAGAATATCAATCCTTCCGAATTTTTCAAGTGCAGTGCGAATAATTTTTTCTCCCTCCGTAACAGAGTCGTAATTTGGAACCGCCTTTCCCCCCTTTTGAATGATTTCACTCACCACCGAGTCCGCAGCCCGCTGGTTGCTTCCATCACCTTGTGAGCTACCACCCAAATCATTAACAACTACAGAAGCTCCTCGGTCGGCAAATAAGAGCGCGTAAGCCTTTCCCAGACCTCCTCCAGCTCCAGTAACCACGACGACGCGACCATCGAATCGAAGAAGTCGATTCATTGTTGTCGCTGTATTCTTTGCTGACGTTTTAAAAAATTGCCAACTTAAGCTTACTGCAAATAAGGATTTGTTAAATGAGAAAAATCAAACGCAAAAAAAAAAATCAAGTTGAAGTAAGTAAAAATAGTTTGTAAAAAATCAATATGTTTTCTAATTGACTTAAAGTATGTATTATGTTTAGTTGTTAAGCTCAAAGTATAATTTTATAGTTGATTATGTCAAGAGCATTGATTTTACAATATAAACTGAACTGAAACTGTAGCCCCATCCCACTCGTTCCATTTTCTTTCATCCAATTAAACTCATCCCATACATTCTCGAAAAACAAACCCTTTGATTAACCCACGCGAATTATATAAAGCAACACACAAACATGAGCAGAGTTCAAGTTGATAATGATAAGCCTAACATGGCTGATATGGACACAAACAGTAAAAGCATTACCCGTCCTTTAAATGTCCTTTGACTAAATTGTATAGCATTGAAACTACCTTGATCGCGTTGTGTAGTCATGTAATAAGAACATAACATTTGCATTTGTCAAACTATCTGCATTGTTTTTTCATGTTTTGTACTTTAAACCCTAACTTCACATGACCAACAATTTTTTTGTTACTTCCTCAAGAATAATGTAACGTTACATTATGTTTATATGCATACTGCCTGCACGGGTTTAAGTGAATTTAACCGTATACGTATGCGATCAACAAAATAATCAAAATTTTATTTAACAGTAACTTACAACTCATTTCTGAAAATATTGGGAAGAATCCTCCTCTTTTACTGAATGAAACCTTGTCTTGTCCGGGGTGGGCCAACCCGTTGATGTTGTTGGCTTGTGAATCTTAAATTTTCCACTGTAGCAAGCTCATCGTCAGTTTAACTTACAGAATGTATTAGGTAAAAAAAGATTTTCACGGATTAAAATAAAATAATTTTAATATTAGCTACACTTGCTGGAGCATTGTAGCAACGAAAGACATAAGTCTTGTCTAGTCAGCTGCACCTTTATGTTGGAACGAGCAGTGCTTAAAACTTGTGAAGAAATCTACGTTCCTACTTGACCAGATTTTTATCAGAATCAAGAGTCGGATTATATAAATGCATTTCAGGCGGCTTATCTGTTACTGTCAGAAATCATATTTTTGTTGTTCGCCCTGTTACTTCTCAATAAAATACAAGCGATTTTTTAATTTGCCTAAAGTCGATCTCCGGATTGATAATTGTTCTTCGTCATTGTAATGTTGCAATTTGCCCCATGTAAAAGAAAAATAGAAAATGCTATTTCCTTGCATAAAAGAATGAATTCCTACGTAATTACTTGCCGTATTGCCATATACAAATAATAATTGTAAATCCAAATCCTTTATCTTCTGTCCTCTGAAAGTAACAATATTGTTAAGCACTTTGTTTTGATTACTGAAGTAAAAAAAATACAATCATTAATCTTAATCTTCAACTTTTTAATCGTAATT
>JAANSQ010002720.1:0-11366 GCA_036850885.1 Lepidocyrtinus dapeste
GGTTTAGCATAGGGATTTCTGGATTTAGCATTGCGACTATTGGTTTAGCATTGTGATTATAGGGTTTAGCATTGCGACTATGGGGTTTAGCATTGCGACTATGAGGTTTAGCATTGCGATTATGAGGTTTAGCATTGCGACTATGGGGTTTAGCATTGAATTTTTGTTTAGCATTAGATTCTCATGTTAAAATTTTGAAACGATGTTCGCCTTCTCAACTTTCTATAATATAGGTATATAAAAATTTGCAAAAGCTATACTCTGGGACGACGAAATTAAAGGTAAATATCCGCAAAGGTAGATGTCCACACGGCATAAATCCGCGAGGCAAAAATCTCTAGGCAGATTTCCCCAACCCAAAAAATTCTACTGGTAAATGGTAAGGTCGTCCTTCATCGGTTCATGCAATTACTATCACAATTCTATATGTTTTTTATTAAAACGAAATTACACGAGTGAGTGTATCAAGCAGTTACGGTAAGATCATCACCCTCTTGTTTTCGCAACCAAATTAAAGTTATTCTGGGTTGATAACCATACATTTTTAAATCAAGTTGTTAAGGTCCCTCTAATTTACTTTGTTACCTTCAAGCAATCTACTTACGTAAAGATGTAGAGGTAAACAGTGCAAGATAAGTTCATCATTATCTGGGAGGATTTATTCTTTAGTAAAAAATTGTCAAATCAAACGAAACCATGGTAGAAATGCGAATCCCGAAAAAAATATACAGGATTCATGCGGGATTCTACAAACTGTCGTAGAATGGGTGAAGTACCTGGCAGAAATATGTGGCATAACTTAGTAAGGAGCTATTGTAGAAGGAAAAAAAATTGATAACAATATTGACCGATAACGTGCAGAGTATTTACTCCAATCAAGTGTTTGGGCAGCATCCAAATCATCATTTATCTAATGGCTCTTTTCGGGCAAGAGCTTTCAACGATATTCTTATCTGAGTGAGCAGTTCTCAAGACGAGAGAGATGAAAGGAGAATAACAAAACGCTTAAGAAATTCCTCCGCTTCGGGCAGTAGCTGCAGAAAATAGGAAAGCCTGCAAGATCAAAAGTAGAGCATTCAGAAGAAAACGACACAAATGAGAAGAGATTTCAGCAAATCATGTCGACCAAACCAACTACACATTTATTTAATGAGGAGTAGTCTGACATTCAACTTTTAAATAGATTCTTTCAGGTTTTTATGACAACAGGACAATCAAAAAAAACGTTTCTCGAATTACGTCTCGAATTATTTGTACGAGAACGAGAATGACTAAATTGTAAAAAAAAGTTAAAGGACTGGTGGCGTGTTAGTAGGCTGGATGGCTCAGGAGTTTCACCCTTCTCAGACTTGAGTTAGTGCGAAGGAATCTGAAATGAAAGCATGCATGCAAGGGTCAATTTTATTACGTTTCGCTTTATTTTGCGTGATTCCCAGGTATTACATAACTTGCTCGAGTTGGTATTCAACTCAAAGAGAATATACATGTCGAGTGTTTATTGCCTGCAGTTTGGCAAGGTTGTTCTTGCTACGCATCTTTTCTTCGGTGGTGCAAAAGTCTCCTCAAGTTGTTGCTTCGCTTCACGAATGACCTGCTATTGCCTTATTCTCAATTTGCAAAAGTTACTACCTTGCCCTTTCTTAAATGTCTCTGATCTTTGCGGCTTAGACGTTGTAATTATTCTAGTCCAGTCTAACCTTCGAAATTAGGGATCAAGCCCACTTGGGTCCGTCAAGACTAATCCTCAAAGTCCTAAAAGTATCTGTTTTTTAAATTGCTTGCACGTTCAATTTTCAATTCTATTTCAAATCACAAGCTTCTCATTCTTTTCATTGCGGAGCAACCCTAAAGCTTTGAAACGGAAGAGTAGGGAATAACAAAGCGTCTTTCCCTTTGGCTATTCGTCTTCATCCCTGAATCTACAAGGAGCCAAACCAGTGATTTGGGATGGGGATGTAGTTTTCGTGCAGAAGCGACACCCCGACACCCGACACCAGACAACACTAAGAAAACAACAGTAGTCAAGGAAAATTTGCAGTGTAGTCACTGAGCAAACTTTTTTGCATTATTCTGTCCATCTACTTGAGCAACTGGTTTTCAACCCTTTGAAAAAGAATCATGGTTACGGCTGAAACCAAACTTGATTTCTATTTTTAGACAGTGTTTTTCAGCTCGTCAGTATGCATGAATCAGACACGGCCCTATAAATCAATTTTATTTGTCCAGCTTTCATTCATTCGCTTTACATGACGTTACACATTATTTCCCTAGTCGTTTTCCATCGCATCAGCAACGTGATTATATTATTGGTGTGAGCTGAGAGGAGATGACACAAAAGGTTACTTTCTTTGAAGGGATTTTAAAATTCATGAGATTCGACACGAAGCAAATTTGATTGTACTTTTTTTAGAGTTACTCCCTTGATGTTTGGACGTGCTTTCTTCGGGATATTATCATCTGGGTGACAAGGAGCAAATTTGATAATATCAAGATTGTCCTTAGACTTCCAGCTGAGCACGGTACAGCCAATAGCAACTTTCGTCTGTCGGCATATTATACCTAATCTATTTGACACCATGACACCCCCTGAATACCCCAGTATTGGAGCTAATGTCATACTAGAAATTCATAAGCTGTTATGGTTCTCCTCATCAATTTACATGAAATATGCTGTTATCCAGGGAAGCTGAGGCGGCAAGGAGGGTGTCGTTGACAAAGTCAATTCTCTTGTCAGTTCTGCTTGAGCCTGAGAGCTGTCTTTGGATGAAATATTATGTCATTGCTTGTCTACTCCTTACCACGTTCAAGTCCTGTTCACTGTGAAAGTTAAAATGCTCATCGCTTATGAAGCCCCGTTCTAAGGCTACTTATACAATTTGAGGTGCTGGGGCAATGCGAAACCGGATTTTTTAAGACTTGCTAATAAATTTTAAAAGACTCAAAAGAACTTTGGCTGTACTCAGTTTTGCAATCAAATATTGTAATAGAGGGTTGCCACATGATTTGTACATATGGTCGACAAATACAATCGGATCCGAATAAAAGAATCACAACACGAGATGCAAAGAATGGGTTGCTGTGCAATCTGTTCATTAAAAAAATTTGGGTGTAACTCCAACTTGCTGCATGAACTGCAGCTCTCTCAAAGTCTCGAAGGCTTTATCATATTACACAAAAAGAGACACTTCATTTGTCAAACTCTCGTGACATAGGGATCATATTCACAGTTTTTTGCAGAATAAATGCTCCGAGCAACTCATCCCATCTGCACGGACAAAAGAAGCTGAGTATTTCCTCACTGATATTTACCCACCCTCACCTAGCCATCCTAAAGCACTAAAGACAATCTGATTTGTGCATTCATACCGGCATGAGAGGATGCTGTTTTATCATGATGATCTGCGAAACCCTGAACAATCAAAGTCCTTTCATTTTCTTAGCAAAGATCGTTACCAAGCTGAACAAAAGTAACACCACCGAGTACTGAGCAGAGTAAATACTTCGGTTTTGTTTGTTCAAAATGTAAAAAATTGACGGTTGGAGGCGATCGATTTTGAAGGAAAAAATATGCGAGGCGAAACGTGTTGCTTCGTTAAAGAATAATTTTGAACAAATGAAAAACACTGAAAAATTATTTATACTAATGATCATTTTTTTTGTATGTTTTCTTTCTCCTTAGTCCCACATGATGTGGTCAAAATAGGTCAATGTGGACAGCTCTGACAAGCTTTTTATTTAAGCTATAACCCGTAAAATGCACATAGAAAAATTACGACCCTTGAGTGATAAGGACTTGAATCCGAAAGTACTTGTAGCCACAGACAGACGGACAGATAAGAGTCAAAATCAACGCGTAGAATATGCTTTGCAAATTTTGAACTTTTCAAAAACAGACAGTGACACAGATGGAGGAGCTTTTTCCTAAAGATTTGGTTTAAATGTCTAATCAATGTAAAAATTGACTTTCATACTTAATTCGCACAATCCTGTCCCATGTGGAATATCTCTCTCACTTTGTCATCATACATGCTAACTACTATTTGGTAGAATTTAATGCAAAGTGCTATCTACTTACACTGAGCATTAATGAAAACTAAAATGGGAGACTTGAACGCTTTAGGTATGTAGGTGTGATACTATCAGAATTAAAAATGTATGGCCGTTTAATTCAACTCACCTTCCCTGGTAAGTCCGAACTATCAATTCGATTTCATTTGTGAAGACTAATTGATACTAATAATTGGCTTTTAGTATCAGCGGTGATGCAAATTACTTGCATGCACAAGTCGTGCACTCCTACAGGCTGACCGACTGGACAATTCAAATGAATGTATAGTTCGGCGGGCTCAGTTAGGTACATTAGCAGCAATAATATTTCTAATTAAAGGGAACTAATTGCACTACCATAATAAGCAGGTAATTTATCGCATACATGTGCATTTTCTTCCGTCCTTTTTGCTAACGAGGGATTGGATGAGTAAATGAGTTGTAAAGTTCTCACCTTGAGACATTTCAGGAGTGAGAAGAATACAGTTTCTAGTTAAAACTGGCCTATTCAAAGGCATTCGATGAAATATTCAGCAAATGAGCATACGTGAAATTAGCACATTTGTGAGGAAGCAGCAGGTAGCGTGTAGTCTCTCAATGCAATTGAAAATTCAATTCGAGCAAAAAATCTCGGACTGGCCCAGCTTCCTTGCCTTGATTTCCGTCTTGACGGAGGAAGTATTTAGCTTGATTTTAAAAAAGTATTCCGCATTACGGCAAGGCAGTGTTCAACGAGAATGACATCGAAACGGAATGGAACCATCAAATTTTACTCATTAAATAATCATCATGAAAGTTGCCTCACTTAGTACCTATGAGACTGAGCCGAGGAAAAATTGATAGAAAGAAGTACATTCCACCCAAGTTCGTTCACCTATCTCCATATCATATCTGCGAGCAAAAGCTACTGCGACTTGTTACTCCTTCTGCAAAGTAAGTATGACCACCACCAACAACAACAAACAACACCATCATCAAAAACTGACTAACAATTCTGCAAGTAACTGTGAAGTATTTCGCTATCAGCTAGCGATGCGATACTGACGACCTACGTTCTACAGCTTCTTCTTCAGCACGATCCCAATGCCGAGTTGATGGCAAATATGCACATTTCTCTACATTTTGTCCACCACAGATCACAGATTAATAGATACGGTATCAGGTATCACTATCTGTTTTACTTTAATCATTTTCCGCCTTTCTCACACTTTTCCTCTTTCGCCGGATTCAGGAGGATCTCGCAGAGAAGTGCACTTTTCGAAATGCATCCCAGCAGCATCGTCTGCCAATCTCAAGCAGAGCAGAACTCTGAAGCAGCAACTCAAGCAACCGTTCTTTCACGCAGAGAACAAGACTACAAGACAAGGGTGAATGAAGATGGTCAATGACGATCATTGATCAACTACCTAAATTATTACATGACTGCTTCCTTGAAACCTTCTCAACCAACAAAAAATCATTTTGCATTTCCGTACACAAAAGGTACAAAAAGTAGTGCGTCTAATCACAAGGAATAGAATGTCTTCCCAAATCTGCTACATTTGCCCTAGCATCAAGTGAATAATAAAGCCAATTAAAAGCTTTAAAACGTTGCTGTGATGAGCATGTAGAATGCTTTAACTTACAAATTGAATCAAAGCGGTTGGTTTGAGTCAGTTAATCGGTTTATTTTAACGTGACAACATTCTATGTGAAATATGCAAATGAGAACAGCACAAAAGCTCACAATGAATTGCAATGAGTTGTTGCTGAAAGTCCCATTCGTTAACGTGAGAAACATGTGTGCCTAGCTGAGCATTGCGAAGCTAAATATTGATTTTCATCTGTCCGTTCGCTCCATAACTGTCAAACGTGTGAACTGAGTGGTATCGAATTAGGTATGTGGGTGCTCAGAAACATGAGATTTTTGGGCCTTATCGGTGGACGCGTGAGGTCAGGACCATAGCTCGGAAATCAACTTCCTAAAAGACAAAACATCAAGTGAATATTCAGCGCGGGAAGCAAAATCATTGATTTCTCAATGAATACTTTTACTACTACTACAAGTATTCATTNCCCGCGCTGAATATTCACTTGATGTTTTGTCTTTTAGGAAGTTGATTTCCGAGCTATGGTCAGGACGTGTTACAACCTATGGCTTGTCGTAGAACATTCAAAATCTCTTGATCCCCTGATTGCAAATCACATGACAATTTATATCTTCTGGTCAACTCTTGAGGCGGTATAAACATAGACGGACAAGTCAAAATCAATACATAACATATCTAAATAAGATTGTATGAATGAGTATATGCACTTTCACTACTTAATATCCTCTAAAAACGGTCAGCTGAGCTTTTTCATTCCCCTGATGCGTGTAAATTCGAGAGATCAAAATCCATGCAATCGAGAATCAATGCGCTCTTTATGTAGTCAAGTAAGCAAACCCGGTTAAGTTTTGCAGAAGTTTCAATCCTATTCGTAAATTGGACGACAAACGTATGGACCAACCCTTGATTTCAAAAGCATACTAGTAACCAGATCTAAGTAAATATGCTCTTTTCATCTTATCTAATATTTCTTCTAATATTTCTTCATCCGCAAATCGTTCCGTTTAGCGAAGATTGTCACAAAGGAATACGTTATCAACATAACTTCCTCGTTCCTTCTGTCGCTTCACAAGGAAAGTGGCAGCAGTTGTTGCTCTTCATACTCTTACAATTATCACAAATCCAGCTTGGCAAACAAAATTAGCAAAAAATACAACACTAACTTCGCACCTACTTATTAATATAGTGAAACGAATAGGTACATAGGATCAGCATCCGAATTTTATGCATCATTGAAATCATTTCAAACGTTGACCATAGGATTGTACAGGGCACATTGATTTTATGAACTCTTTTTTTCATGGGATTTGAGTGCCCTTGCCCTTATGTCACCTCAAAGAATTTAGCATTAGCCTCTCAAAATTTGTTTGGTCAGTGGCTTGCCTTTCGCGTTCCCTTGCACTCAAAAATTCGCTCGAGTAATACTAAGGAAACGGACGGTTCTTCTTGTTATGGTCAAGTTTCATCTTCTTCTTCCTGATCGAATCTTCGACTCCTCTTGTGTTCTGTACGCAAAGATTTTTTTCTCGTTTTATGTAATAGTAACAGCATCTCAATTTTTTGCATCAGTTCAATGGAGACAATGTGCAGTGCACTAAGCACAGTAAGCAGATACTTTGTTGGTCCTGTGAGCGTAATCGGCAACCGTGGTCATTCTTACCGTATCACATGAGATGAGGGCGAATCATTGAAGCCATCCTTAGGCCAGGACCGAATCTACGCTTCTACGGTGCATAATACTACGCGGCGGATCAACGATAATAAGTAGTATTATTAGTTTGAAATCGAAAAGAATCTCAACAAGAATATGTAGTATGAAAGATTGTGTAAAAAGGGTAATGCTGCTTGATACAATGCGCCATGGTCAGAAATGATGATGATCATGGTGATGATAACAAAGCATCATTACATTACCACAAGTTCAATAGCAAAATTTTTTTTTGCTATGTTCAATGGTGAAAAATGCGCAAACTGTCACTGATTTCCCCTTCATAGTTTTCTAATACCACTATCATAATGGCATAAATGGAGGGATTGTAAAGGAGTATCTTTTTAAAATAAATATTGCTAACGACTCTGACGACCCAATCGGAACGTAAAATCCCCACAGACCTGTTCAGTTTTCCCCCTGGTCGTGTTCTCATACATAATCTGTTTGCCATTTCTAGAGAGCATTTAGTCCTGGCATTGTACTGGTCATGTAAGGACACTCTCGCGTAAAATTAACAAACCCGATTTTCCCAATCCACTAGGGAGCCAACCTCATTTTTAATCGTTGTTTGTGCAAGCCGAGTTGATTTGTGAGGAAGCCCTAGAGAAAAGAAATTCAGAGGGATTCGAATAAAAACAAGCGTAATTATATTCCAAGAAAAGATTGTAGAGGAATCCCTTGGTTGTATTTTATATTGTCACTCAAAAAGTTAGCAAAAGTTTTGCAGAGAGAGAGAGAGAGAGGAAACATTTACATAAATTTCTCGTAATTGTCTAAAAGCTAGAAGATTGTGTTACCTATTCACTCAGTCCTCCTACAAGTTTCACAAAACAATTGGGATTTTTGACGCAGCCTTTTTTTTATCCGACTTTGGCTTCACTTAAAAATAGAAAGGATAGAAAAAAGAGGAGGGAAAGGAGTAGAAAAACTAAGAGATTTCTTTTGCTTGTTTGTAAAAATAATCTTCCCTTTTATTTCTGACATTATTTGTTCCACGAATAATTTCATTAAGAATTGCAGCGAAAAGTTACTCCGTACAAAGTATTTTCGTTGGAGCTTGAGGAGCTCTGAAAATGTTCAAGTCGCCCAGAGGAAGGAGAGCACGAGGCTAGTGAAAGGAATTTGGAGTATTCACTACGTTTCCTTACGTTTCACAATAACATCTCTGGGAGGAAAGAAAACAGCGAGTAGAGGAAAACGTTTTGCAATGTTGTAAATGAGAAGATTAATCTCGGTAGAAGCAACTTGAGCTAATACTACATCTGACAAGAAGTTCCCCTCGAACACAAAAGCCTACACTTTCTTCACGCTCAAGTGGACCTCACCATCACGAGAGGGAAAGCAAGTAGAAACAAGTCGAAACTTTCCATCCATCCGTCTGCTGGGTAAGTAGCACTTGCATTACTCCTAATCTTTTCTCCGCTTGATCTTAATGAATTGAGCAAGCCTAAATCATACGGAATCAATGAATACTGACTGAACTCCACTCCGGACGTACTAATTCCCCGCTGGACAGAAATCCTTGCGTGGCTCTGCTCAGCAATTGCTAAGCTTTGCACAGCTACATTTTTGTGTGATGAATTGTGGTCGATTCGTTGGTCGTCCGGGAGGACGCAGGTTTTGTGTACTTTTTACAAACCTGAAGACCAACTTCCTCCAGTATTTTCATAGCATGTCACATTCAAACATTGCTCTCTTTTTGTCTTGAAACGGAGAAAGAAGGGACGTTAGGAAGAACGTTAAAAGCGCAAAATTTTTTTTATGAGATTTGCATTTTTTATTTCACACTCGAAATACCAAAGCCAGACGATGCTTAAGCATAGGCTCCCAGGTGCCAATATTTTTACGCCCAGTCAATTTTACACTCTTCAGGCACTTCAGCTTTTCATTTTTTCCGTTTAAAGTTTTCATGATCACGAGTCATGTTTATGAATATGTCACACAGAGCATTCCGGTTATTGAGCGGTTACATCACGGCTCATATATCACTTGCGTTTTAGTACTCTAGACATTCATGAATTTTGGTAGGTTTATGCGAAAATCATTTGAGGATTGTAGATAAAACTGTCGGTGTAAACTTTGCTACGTCTTCGTGTAATCATTAGCACCAGTCATAATGAATAGTGTGTAGAGTGTAGAGTAGTCTAAGAAGGTATCATCACTGCACGTATTTTGATGGCTTCTCCCGCCATTTGCAAGACTCTCGTAAATTGTGTCGCATAAAAGCTAATGTCCAGTTTTATGCCGCTCCTAGATTTTTCATTTCCTTGCCATACTAAATAGCAGAGTCAACGCTTTCATGGCTACTTCTTACTTCATCCATTTCAGCTAATTTTACCCCTGTCAACGCAACGTACCCCAATGATATTAAACGCCTTACGCCAGGTGGAAAAAAGTCATTACATAATAAATCAGAATATCTTTCTTATCTCAACCGCCAACTTTTTAGCGTAAGTGTAACAAAATCTTTAACCATGTTGCAAAAGGTTAGATTGCAGTAAGTCAGTGCAGTGCTTGAAAGAAATTCTCATCTGACCTTTGCGATAAGTTCCTACCCTCAAGAACCTTTGAATTCTGATAAACCCATTTTTTATAAATCTGTAATTTGCTATTGTTTTTGCTGGAGTACAGAAGTGAAGCTTCATTAATGAAAGAGACACTATGATTTCAAATCAGACTTCATCAATGAATTATTCATAGAGTTTTGAGTTACTAAGTGCGTATGTCTTTAATGTGATTAGTATTTTTGTCTGTCTGTCCAAGCATTAATCCGATACCTTTCGGATGGGTAGACTGATTCGCATGATATTAGGCAGATAGCTTTGGAACATCTAGTATTTTAATTAGAAAAGATTATATAAAGTTTTACTACAATGAGACACGAAAACAGATTTATATTGAACTTTTAAAATTACGAAATAATTTTTCTGTGGTTTCAAAAGCTTGCCAGTGCATCTAAGTTTTTACAACTTCACTATTCTGAAATACTGCTTGATGATAACATTTTTTGCAGTAGTAGTAAACGCTCATATTAAAGCGCTTTTACAGCGTCATTCTCTGTAGCAAATAAATTTGCTCATCTTTCACTCGCCGAAAGGAGCAAGAGGGATAGCATCCTTTCACTCTTCTGATTGATATGACAGTGACTAGAAAAAGTATCAAAGTTGAGGAAGACATTAACCACATGAGTTATTATTTTGCATCAAATTTTTTGGAAGGCGAGCAAGAAAAAGATTAGAGTGGTCAAGAATTTTTGTGGCAAACAAGTTGTGATTATGACACAACAAGGAGCGAGTAGCTGCATGTCCCACTTGAGCCTCTTATTTGCAGAAGAGATTGACAAGTTTGATGCTTGTCATCAACAAAGCCGAGAAAACCATTTGAGGACGTGGTGCATGTCTCGGGCTCGTAGAAAACTTGATCTATCAGTTTCAAACTTTTGGGATGACTAACCTATCATAAAAATTTCTCGATTCCCTGGTCTAACAATCCAATTTATATTCTGCTTTTTTTAAGGGCAAACTAATATTAATCAAGTTTGCCAACAAAATGTTAAATACTACCAACAAGTCTAATTACGAGCGAATGTCATTAACTTTCATGGTCCCCAATAAAAACTAGCTTCCTCACTTGTTCACGTGTGCTTCTGCAGGAAGCCAAAAGCAAAACTTTTCGCCAAACATTCGCCCATTGGTTCAGGATCATGGGCACACAAAGCTGTTTTTTTCAAAATGCTTCACTTTTCCAGGATTCGCACAGATGTTAAACTGCTTTTATCACCCTGTAAAAAATTATTTTTCAGATTACCCATCATAAGGTCTCGTTGAGTTGTTGGAGTAGACACGCGTGTCGCTTGACAAGCTCTCTGTTAGGCACGTACAAAAATTTAGAAGCATGTTTTGTTTGCTCTCTTCGCTAACAAATCAGCAAATGTAGCCGTAAATATGGCATAACTCTGTTACATGCACATTAAGGGTCTGCCCTGTTCTATGTAAATGCAATGTAACAATATCATTAAT
>JAANSQ010002721.1:0-11365 GCA_036850885.1 Lepidocyrtinus dapeste
GAAACGCACATAGGGAAATATTACCAGAGAGAAAGTCCCTGTATGGAACACTTTGAGAGATTTTTTCCAAACTCGTAGTTTATTCCAGATTCATTCGTTATTCATAACCTAATCCTACACACTAGAATAGTATTTACAGAACTATCTAACGTTGATTTAACCGTAGAGTATATATTTGTGTACTTTTGGTCCTTTCCCCATTCTGAATGAATGAGCGACCAAAGTCAGAGAAAAAAAGTTTGTCCCTTTTTAACTCGTAACTAGTTTTTTTTTCTCTGTAACTTATTGCCAAAACGGAAGTTCTGCATCAACTATATAACATTAAAATTTTCGGTGTGCCTAGTGCATCTCCAAATATCCAAGGGAAGTTAGGCTACGTGGTATGTACTGTGTGGGAGTGTATAGGTTGTTGGAGGGAAACTTTTCTAGTGAAAGCTCTTGATGGCTACACACATATACATTTAATTTATTCATTTTGGAAACACAGTCGAGTTTTAAAAAGATGAGTTATTCATGGGGCAGAACAACATGTGTTCCATGAAGGTCTCTAACTGAGCCTAATGTCAGTGTAACATGAACACTACTAAAAACTACAAGAGAATAAATGGAACTACACTAATTCATTTTATTTGTCTTCCTACGACAATGGAACAATCAAGGGAGGTTTAGACAAGTCACTCCAAAACCGCATAATATAGAGCTACCAACACGATAAGACTCTTATACCAAAATCATCAGGATTTATTTAACTCTGGAATAGTAGCACAAGCGATGTTTTAGCCTAATAAAATCGAACAGTTTTTGCCCAGACCAGTATGAATTATAGAGTCATAATTAATAAATTTACACTTCCTGGAAGCTTACACACTGGAAGCTAGGTCAGAGCTAATAAAAATGAATGAATTTATCCGTGATTCTGGAGCTATCATTGATAATGCGATTGCTCCAGATAAGAATTCTGATAGTTAAGTGCATTTACTTCCACGCGTCGATCCAATTATGAAATGGCTTATTTGGCTGATTTCACTTCATAGAAAATTAGGCCGGGTGTCGGTCAAATCTAGTTAAATCATGTCATCTATAAGTCAGACAGGCCTGGAGGAAATGTGCTAAATTACATGCAGACATTTCCTCCGAAAAAAACGTGCATCATGCATTATTCCATTTGATTCCCTCGTGTACGCGACAGGATGTCAGCCAAGTTTATTACTGTCCTCTTATTACCCAAATATAAAGCATGATAAAAATTGGCTATACTCACCCAGTGCGGATAAAATTGGACCAATAATGCACCAGTGAGAGCGACAGTTGGACCTCATTTCTCGTAAAATTCCCAGTGAAAATGCCCAAACTTTCGCCAGAGTAGAAACTGCTCGCACCACTTGGACCTGATACACTACCAGCGTACTTGTTATTAATCCATTGTTGCTCCGCTCCATGACTGGGAGATGAACTGGATTGGAGTTGTTGCTGAATAAATTCGTTCCAGGAGATGTACAGTGGGACACCAAACACGTACGTAAGGTCTTCCCCAGGGACACAACCAAGCCGCTAGTATAGTCAATCAAATTACCCACACATGAAAAAATGTACACGTGAGCTAAGCAATAAAAGGTAATTTTTGGGAATGTAAGTGAAAATAGCCTGCAAAAATTAGGAATTATTTATATACATTCTCTTTGTCTTTTTTCATTTCATACTTTCTCTGCTTTCACTTTATAATCTTCCATAAAAGTCATGTAGGTACAACAGTAGGAAAAATGAATTGCGAACTTTTCCACTTGGTGTCACATATAAATTGCAAAAATGATACGAAAAAAAATCTGCGCTATACATATTTATACTTTGGAGCGTACTCAACTCCCAACTCGGCCAATTTTACTTTTCTTTCCAGTCCATCTTCCTTGTCACGTTAGGGGACATGAGCTGGTGTGCAGAATTCGAAAATAATTTCCCAACGTCTCTTTGCCAAAGCCTACATATTACATAAGTGTTTGATTTGATTTCTTTTACTTTTAATCAGTAAACGTTTCGTAAATAATGTGACAGGAGGAGAGTTTCCTGTTAAAGTGAAAGCTTTAGTAAAAAGACAGTAAGAATTGGATAGAATGAGGAAGAGAGAGAGAGAGAGTGCTACATTATTTGATTATGATCATGACAGTATTAACTTACTTGGGTGTAGTCACTGATTTTTGATTGGTACTCGAACACGTAAAAATACGTTAGGCTGTTGCCTTGCGAGTGTAGCTCCCCAACTTTCACTAGTGGCGATACAATCTGTAGAAGAAAATAAGTTAAACTCTGGAGAGTATAGCAACATTTATCCTACTTTAGATTTTATGTAGTTTTCGGTTCTCTGCTCTTGGCTTTAGTGCTACATGGGATGATATCATCAGGAAGTTGTTCTTTCGGAACGAGGATCATGTCGCAACTCACTACATTTTATCTAGCCTAAGATTAAGCTACATTCTTTAGGCTTATGTCTAACATTTTATTAAAAATTCAACCTACGTGTAGAATGGGGACCACTAAGAATATTTTCTGGATGTTAATTTGAATTTTTACTATATTCTTCCGCTCTCACGTTTAAACTATCAATCCTAAAATTGAATTATAAATGCCTCCGAATCAATTTCAATGTTAATGGTAGGCTATATAGAGTACACACATTCCTCCACACAGGAACCAAAAAATGGAGGTACGTGTGAGTGTATCCTACTTGAGTCTTTTTATGGCTGGGGAATGAGTCGTAAAAAGTATGATATAATAACACATATTTTTTTTAACGAGACAGCAGAGAAAGGTAAGGCTGGAGCTTTTTCAATCCTTTGTTGAAAGTTCACCAGCAGAGTCAAAGTGACAAGCATGATTCAAAAGATTTGAGCGTAGGATTTTCTTGTCTACTTTATTTCACGCTCGCATAAAAGGATTCAGTCTTTCAAAGTTGCTCTACATCTTCAGTAGAAAAGCAAACATTACGCAATCACCAGAAAAGACATCCGTTTTGCTTTCTACTAGTAAGTTAAGTAGTGCCTTATGTGCAACGCTACCAGTATTATTGTTCATTTTGATGTAAAAAAATATCCAGAAGATGTATGGTGGATACGTATCGTATGCAATTGACTTTTGATATTTTACTTTGAAGGAAATAATGCAGTACAACTGGTACCACCATTGTTATCTGAATGTTCAAAATTGCGCATTTTTAGGTTCACGTGAAGCAGAAACTGGTAGTTTAGTAAGGTTGGAAGATAAAACAATTTCTAAAAGTTTTAAGGTCCAAAAAATATTCCTGCATTGTCTAACTTTCACTCATTCTGCGGTAGTTACTACAGATTTATCTATTTAGACTTGTTTTGGATGTTGGATTTACATATTGGGCCAATTTAGATGTACAGATCGTATTTTGCATAAATTCTGACATGGTGAAATTGAAACTTTCTCTTGCGGCTAAATGTAAAAATTCTAGGAGAATGATCAAGGCTGGTCATACTGCTTAAATAAATCATGTAAAAGATCATCTCATACGAGCATATTTATTCATGCAAGCTGAATATCTCTCAAAATATTTTAAAAGAGAAAGAGTGTAAGAGTTACTTGGGAATCCGCTAGCGCATCCAGTGTTTCATCTCGTACACTGATGGGATGTTGTACAGGTCGTTCCCAGTCTGTATACTCGTGTATAGCGGCAGCCAGTATTTCACCCTTATGAAGGCTACAGAAAGAGAAAAATGGGGGGTAATAAGCGTCTTAGAGAAAGAAACAAGAGTTTTAAATAAAAAACATTTGTATGCAAAAAGAGCGTAAACAAAGTGCATGTCTACGAGCAAATAGATTTTTTCTTTCTCTCAAGAGGTATTGCCAGATTGAGTTGTTATTCTAAGCAATTTGTTTTGGTACGACAGGATGCTGACTCAAACCGATGAAATATTTGGTAGTGCGCTCAACTCTGAGCCCTAATATATTAAAATATCTAGGGAGAATTTTCATTATTTCCGCTGTACATGACAAGGCTTCGAAGAAAAGAAAATTTTGTGCGATATTCCATATTTCGTGGAAAAACTGGAGACATTTTAATATAACAAATGGTAGGTATAAGGATGATATCAAAGCCGTTAGACATAAAAAAAAATATTACGTAAAAGGCAAAAGGTTTACTCAATGTATTTTTAATATTATGTGTTGTGAATCTCACCTATAAAAGCCATCGACCAGCTGCTTGAGCACTTCTCTTCTTTTCTCAGTCTCTAGACCATAAACAGCATCGTGTTCCCCCAAAGTTGGGAGAATCTCTGCTCTGGTGACACCAAACAGCATAGGATAATGTGAAAGTTTGTCACGAAGTACATTCTCTCGTATACCATGTTCGATCACGACTCCATCATCACTAGGACCAAAGTACCGCCAGAGCTAGGACAAAGAACATAAAAAGGAAATAAGACAGATCAAAAAATGAACAAGGGAAAAAAGAAGAAGGCAGAGAAAACAAAAGTTGCCAAATGCTCTATAGCCTCTATAAAAAAATATATTCTATCTTTACTATATCCCTATTGTTTCAAAACTAATAAAGAAAACAATAAGATTACGTATAAGCATATCAAGAAGAAATAGAGAGAGAAAAAGGAAAATAAAAAATTTTTAATTGGGAAAGTTGCTCACAAATTTTATGCCTTTTCACTGTAACGACTCATAAAAAACAGGGAGAGCAGAGCGTCCTATTCTAAGAAAATACGGTGAAAAAATACTGTCTGTCTGCTCTTAAGTGGTTTGGATATTTACAACGGAAGACAACCAAAAAAAAATTTTGTGAAAGTATCTACTGGCGAAAACAAAATAATGAAAATTTCATTACAACTTTCTCTTGGTTAGTTTAGTCAGGGGTGAGAATGGAAATAATAAAAAGCATTTTTTTTTAGTTTTAGTTTCACTAGTTAATACAAACAAAGAGCATAACTTTTATATTTATATATTCGGTGTATAAGTGGCTGTCAAAGTACCTCAGATTGAAGAAAGTACTCGAGTGGTATCTGTCTAAGACACTGCAGCATATTTGAAGGTGGTTCCGTGGGACACTTGACTCTCGCGGCAAATTTCTTGGCCAAGTCCTTCCCGTTTGACAAGCCAACGGAGAGTGGTGACAAGGCAGAACCTGACATGAGAATTACTCGGTGAAAGAGTAATTCTGTATTCCAGCCGTGTACACCAGAAACAGTAGTCATAGATAGAGGGAAATCATAAACCACAAAATATCGTACGGAGTATAGTAGATTTGGTTTATATTTGTTGTGATCAGTCGTGTAGAAATGGAGGTAGATATATGTCGATTCGTTTCACATAGAAATTCCAATGAGAAATGTGTTTTTTTTTCGGGGAAGATTCCGTCAGGAGGGAAAAAAGATATATATCATGGAGGACAAGTGGCGAGGAGCCGCAATCATGAAGATCAACATCATCATCGTCGAATAGTCAACGTTGTCGTGGGTTAAAGTCGCCGAAATCATAGGCATTGTATTTTTTCGTACATTTTTTTATTTCATCATCCATAAAAAATGAAACAAGAGGAAAAATGTTCAGGTGCGGGATATTGCAACCAAAAAAAAAGAATCCAGGATTTCATATAGCAATAGGGTTTTTTTTTTGGTAACATTCGTTCGTCCGTCCGTAGTTTTATGAGCGTGGAAGGATCCCAGGGAAGAAGATAACAATTCCGTAGGGTACATGGCAACACATCCAAGAGAAAAATAAAGAACGTCAATGAAAAATAAGAAGATTGTGACCGATCAACCGATCAAGTTATTTTTCAAGTTATTGTAAAAAGGGCCCATGTTGATTTTGCCAGTGGAAGTCACAATCAATTGTACGCGTTGGTAAATAAACCGAAGCAAAATATAATGTACGTTAGATAAGGTTGAGTATACATCGGTGCCAGAATCCATTGGTGAGGTTTGGAAGCATGAAATAAATTTACAAAATACATAAATCGTTAGTACCAGCAAGTATTTTTATGTATGATATGCTATGGAATATTTTGGCTGGAGAACAAGTCACATTCTGCTGTCTACTGTTCCAGTTGAATTCCTTGTCTAGACATAAAAACTCCAATCTGCTGATATGTCCAATTTGATGATTCAAATAAAGAAGTTGCCAACTTTGCACTCGCCAAAGTAGCATTTCGCCAGTTTGGTTTTTAACCAAATAAATCATTCATTTTATTCCGTAATTAATTTGACGCGTTTAGACAATTTATTATTACTTGCCAAGTTTATCATTTATAAGAAATCAGGAGGTATCCTGTCAAATTTGAAACACATTAAATACTAAACTGTACAGTAATTGACACTTTTTCTGTAAATGAAGTTGAGAGTAATTTGTATATTTATTGAATAAATATTTTATAAGGGAGCACAGCAGGGCACATCTCTAAATTGCTTTCCGGTTTCAAAGAAATCCACGTACATTCATACCTTCTTCACCCTCCAAAAAATCAGAATAATTTAGAACCCCCATTCCCATTTTCTTTCTAAAGGAAAGTTACGTGTGACTTCCTATTCAACATTTCAATGTCACCCATTCAGCTCTAAAATTAAAAAAGAATCTTAGCGTTTAGTGTAGAAAATAAATAAAAAAAAGTCTGAAACTTTTTTGTAGACTCAATCTTCAAACTTGCTTTAGTTCCACTGTTCCAACAAACGAGGTACATTAGTACCTACCCATGCAGATAAAACGTTATAAATAAGGGATAGGTAATTGCTGTTCCCATTTGAAAATGTTAAAAGACAGTAAACCTTTCAGTGGAAAGTGGTTGAGTGTCAATGACACGATGAAATTAATTACCCCGCCCTCTCTTTTGCCCTTTCGTTTTTTACTCATGATGCTGTCAGCCAAAAAGGAGAAAATTTTTTCTCCTTGTTGGTCTGTGTAAACCTACATATGTATGTATTTTCAAAAACTGCCGCCACGCCGTATTCCGTCCTGTATATACGGTGTAGTGTAGGCTACATGGAAAAAAATAAATTAGAGAGATTGGTTCGTTCTCTCTCTCCGTACTCACTAATTTCTAGCTTACTTGAGATTTATGGATACTTGGGAAAAAACAAGGCAAGGTTTATAGTGTTGCTTAACAACGGAAAAATGTACTCGCGGCAATTTCAAAAAAAGAAGGTCAACTAGACATTATCTTTTTTTCTGGATGCCACAAAAAATAAACTGTTCTTGGAAAAAAGAGGAAGTACCCTTTTTCCTCCAATTTTTTTTCCCTTCGGAAAATGTTTTACGTCCGTAGGTCCTCATTTCGTATACATACATATAGCATGACAATTTAAACAATCCTTCTTTTATTCCTATATTTGAGTTAAAATTTATCTAGTATTTTCCTCCAGACTTACAATTTGAAGTAGCGTGACGTTGCTTAACGGACAGTTCCCTATACTTTCCTCCTCCCATTATCATTTAACAATCATGAGACATCCTCAGGGATTTAGCTAGTTACACCAGCATACTGACACTAGACAAAAAAACGGAGGGATTTACTACTGCAACAACAGATGTGTCACTTTGAGTGCTATCCTAAAGCTCACGCACACAGAATACTCCAAGCACATGGAGTTATTGCATAGCTACTCCTACTTCAATTTCCCTATCGAGTTGATAACTAGACTTGAAAGATCTGATTTGGATCCTAAAACTTCTTGTGAACCAGCACTAAAAATTGCTAGGAAAAGTAGGAGCAGATAGAGAAAAAAAGGAGACGAGACTAGGAAATATTATTAGATTACATGACCTCCCTAGGATTAGATTTGCTTTTGGAGGGAAATGTTATTATAACTGGAGCTCAGGACGGTGACAAGATTTTACACACTTTTCATTCCCTATAATAACTTAAAATTCATTACTCTTTGTGACTGATTTAAAGCATTTTGACTCTTACCAGGAGAGTTTCGCTACTGATAACTTTGGCTAATACAGGTTATTTTTTGTAGAAAAATTTTTCGGAAAGAGCCACCAAAAGTAGCTTACAGTGTTGTACACTTTTAAGGGCGAGCAAGGCTCTTTTTTCATGCACAACACAAACTTTGAATCGCAATGGCAAACCTCCAAAGCGCAACTAGGCCCGTCGTAACATTTATTTCGACCAGTTTCCTTAGAATTACGGAATAAGTAAAATGTCGCACGAGGGTTACATCCGTGGTACATTTGCCTCGCTCTGTGGTAACACATGTCGTGTTTTCTGCAGCATAGGTCACACCCATCAATATACGAGCCGTCGTTCCTCCTGTCACCTCCTTTACCGCACCTAACGCAAAATTCGTTTTAAATGTACACATTGTTTTTCACTTTAGTCAGATTAGTTTTTCCTCCAAGTTTTATTACCAATTTCCGTAGTTGGCCAGTTTTATAGGGCTGTAGTTGGTATGTCTTAAGAGAGTTTGTCCAAGCTGGATAATATTACGTTTCTTCCTGTTTGCTTTCGTTTCCACCTGAGATCCTATGGCTTTACGCTCCTCCAACAATACTCTTTCAGACTCTCCCTGAACGCCACCATCAACCTCACCGTAATTACTTATGCTATGTGGAGCACTTACACCTTCTGTATGTTTCAGTTGGAGTATGAGAACGATCAGGAGGGTGCTGGTGATCGTGGTGGTACCCCCATGAATCACCCACCACCGCAAAGTTCTCATTTGGAAAAACATTTAACTATATTCTTGACTTAAATTGAAAATGCCGACTACATTTCGTGTTTCTGGTTTTACGATCCTTGAAACAAATGCAAGTACATTTTCTAAACTAATTTCGCCTTGAGAGAGTCACTTCTTTCAAGAAGCTTACGCAATCTGAAAAATTTTTGATTGGTAAAGTATGCTACTGACCTCAAGTGTACTTCAAAAATATATTACGGAACTAGAATTGAATAAAACAATAAGTTTATATGGTTGGGTCCCTAACAAGTTTCGTAATGTCAAGGATGTATTGCATATTTTCATGTTACATTCTTACATTCTTACAATGCTCATTGTATTTTCGATTTCCTTTGAATTATAACGTAGCATTTATTATTATGACACTACATAAAATATTCAAAGAGTTTTCTACAGTGAGCGGCGAAATCCTTACATAAAAAATACTTGCGCCTACAGACCTTTGCAGCATAAATGGCTTCTATGTAGGCTACTGCAGTAGACCCAGGCCAAGCCAGGCCACACCAACATCAAATTACTCAATAAACGTACTCAACTTATGAAATATGGCTGTATTGTTTCCTTCCGATAATAAAACCTAAATCATATGCACTACACGCGAGACAAATTTCTCGGAATAAAACAATACTTAATGACTAATAAAATCTTGGGGTAATAAAATACTTTATAATTGTTCTCCAAAGGTAAATGCCCGGGTGGAGTATAGCTCAGTGAATTAAAAGTAGGGTAGGGTCGGAAGTCGGGGTAATATTGACTTTTTGAAATTCATGATTCATGTAAAATAGTTAATAATGGTCCGCGCATTGTTTGACTAAGATACACTAATCCAACAAATACTAGAAGTCCTTTCAGGCTCCTTCTTAAAAAATCTAAATTACGCAATGATCTTCAAAACAAATTTCACTTTTTTATGTAACATGTTACGTTAAGTTATTTGGCATTGAAAGTTGAAGTTTCGTTAAAAAAAAGAAGGAAATTACTGGTTCTACTGACACATTGGCTTTCGGATTGTTACATAGAGGAAGGATGAACTTGACAAGGGATATCCTTACGCCTCTAGCTCACTAATTCAAATTTCATTCATGTAGAAAACAAATTTGATGAAAATACTAAAAAAAAAATTGCTTCGTCATGTGAAGCAGCCTGTACTATTTACTTGCTGCTCATAATCTAAGCAATTTCTTCAGTTATGGCTATGTTAGCTTAGCTCCTCCAAAGTGAAACGGAACCATACCACAAAACCAGTTTTTTTATTTTAATTTCTGCCAAGTAAGCAACAAAACAAGAATATAGTAAAAAGTTTTGTCCCAACGAAAGACAGAATAGAAGTTGCATCCTTTAATCTAGTAGCTGCTGCTTTTATAAAATAACTGACATTTACGACAAAAGATGAGCAACTCTTTTTAGAGAATACATCAGCGCAGAAAACTTTTTAAAGTTTTTATGCCCACATGAAAGCCTTTCGTTAGAGGATCAAAAGCGTGTGTAGAATTTCCATATGAGATTTTAGCAGTTTGAAAATAACTACGGCTTCTACTACACTTAATCCGATATATCTTCTAGACTGTCCTTTTTACAACGAGAGAAAAAGCCTTTTTCAAATTCTGTCGCACGAACAAGTTTCCAAGTCTTGTGCTACTTAAACCAAATGAATTTTCAGGCGGATTCAATTTGAAAACATTTTTTTAGCAGAGAATAATAAATAAACAAAGAAACTGAGGCAGAATATACTAGATGGAGGATTTTTATTTCCTTATGAATTATTGCTTATAGACGAAATGTAAGTTATCTGGTAGCCTAGTTCACTTTTTCATTTTACGCTTGGAAAAGCGCTGGCTATACTGTGAAGTAGAGAAATCATATTTTTGTTGAGCACAATCTGATGAAAATTTATGAAATCTTTTAGCCCCGGAGATATTCCAGAAAGTTTTCAGTAGAGTCATCCTCATTGAGTATAATTTTAAAACAAATATTCTACAAATGTAAGATTATCTTTTAGGGTAAGGGCTATACGCTTTCAATTTCCGAGACTTTTATTACGCTTAGTTATGTACGCTAATGCGCATATTTTATGCAATCTGGTGACGTTAAAGAGGACAACTTGAGATATTTTTGGAGGAAATGAATAGCGGAGGTACATTTGCGTGGGTATGTAGGTGGATTGGAGGGTTACCTGCTCTGGATGTAGATTCCTAATGGTAAAGCTTCGTTTGAAGAAAATCTCATTGGGTCAAAAGGCCAAAGCGGAAATAATAATCAGAGTTTTGCTTTGCGTCCATGCGGTTTGGAGCAACTTTTAACCGAATTATGCATTAAATATAAGTTAATTTACCCCAGCTAAATTAACAAGCCTATATAGCTTTCTGGCATAAATTATGTCAATAGGTACCGTTGTGAATGCCTGAATTCGTAAGCGAGTAAATTTTCCGCCAAATTACACTAAATACATCATCGTAAAAGTAAAAGTGAAGCGTAAAATAGGAAAGAGCTAATAATCTATAAACATATCAAGTCTTCCGGGAAGTGTTTCGTTTGTATTCCAACAGCCAGCGAAATATGATTATGATGTCAATTTTTGGCATTCATGTGGCTTCGCACCGTCATCATTATTTAACCGAATTTCCCTGTTCGCAGAAAGAACTACAAGTACTTTGCACATTTCCCAC
>JAANSQ010002722.1:0-11364 GCA_036850885.1 Lepidocyrtinus dapeste
TTTTTGGAGTACCAACAATTAAGCTCTTTTTATGTACGTGATTGTTTAAAGGGGAAGAACTGGAACGACAGGCCTTTTCACTAGAATAAGTTGGAGTGTGCCATGGCATGCGAGCTTCAATAATGATAATGCCACTTTAATTCTGTATGAGTATGAAATATAGAGTTGCTTTAGGAGCAGACACTTTCTTCATGAGAAATGAACGTCACAATTATTCACGCATACTTTCACTTGTTTCCCTCCTTCGCTCCTTCTCTCGTCATCGTTTCCACATGAATCAAGTGCATGATCACTTTCTCTCTGGATTCTAGTGTAATGAAAATAAATGATTATTGTGTAGGGAACGTGGCGGCCGCCTCAGTACCCTCGTTTAGAGAGAATAACCTCCAACCATGTCATTAGCTAGACGCATTAGACAAGGCAACAATTTCATAAAAAGACCGTACAAAGCTATATACACGTCTTATCATAAATGATGATTATTATCTACCACTTTTGAAAGTCGTCAGTATACTTGTTTATACTAAATTATTTTTAAAATCCTAGCAATTTGCCCAGTAATAAAAGGAGTACAAAAGAGGGAGAAAAATACAAACAGAAATTCCTCACTTCCGTTTCCTCCGTTATTAGTATTCTTGTGAATTCTTTTCCTGCATAAATTGAGAAACGCAATAAAGAAAATTAATATTACTCTA
This sequence comes from Lepidocyrtinus dapeste, assembly GCA_036850885.1. Lineage (NCBI taxonomy): Eukaryota > Metazoa > Arthropoda > Collembola > Entomobryomorpha > Entomobryidae > Lepidocyrtinus > Lepidocyrtinus dapeste. The sequence goes on from JAANSQ010002722.1 coordinate 696, forward strand.
AACTTTTTTTTCTAGAACTTCTTCAAATTAGAAGAAAGGATTACAAAGAAAACTTGTTCTGTTTTAATTTCAATCGATTACCAAAAAATCCTTGAAACGTTTAAATTCTATCTTTTCAGGTTAATTTGTTCCAAAAAATCTAGTTTCTCACGAAAAGCGTAAGTATAAGTAGTATCTGAAGAGGAACCGTTTTTAATTAAAAACTTTTTCTCACTTTTTTCTCATTTCTAGCCAAAACCACCATGACCCTATGCAACCATCCCGTATACGTGTTTCCCTGCAGGCATGAAATCAATATACGAAACCTCTCCTTTCCCCTTAAACTTTCACCCACAACGGAAGCTATGTACGTTCTGCACAAACGTATTAAATAGGGGAAATTGATCATGTGTAGCTTGTTTAATTTCAATCCGGACTTTCCTACAGCAGCGTTTTTCAAAGCAATATTTATATTTTCCAGTTTTTCCAAGCCAATATAGACTCTATTTTTTGTTGTTGTGAAGAAACCAGAAAATTCTCATTTTCTCTTAGACTTCTTCCCTTTCTCCTTACCCTTCAGTGAAATGTTCACCAAGTATTATTACTTTTTTGGTGCGTTATCATGAAAGCCGTTAATCCCGATCCTAGAATACAATACCGACTTTAGAGATGTACATCAACGGAGACAGTTGAACACAAAAAAATATATTCTTTAGATTTTTCTCTCTCGGGCTTTATTCTGTGTCCACCCAAAACCCAAGAGCAAGTGAACAAGTGAAGAGTAAGCAAGTATGGACTATTTTTGGAGAAAGTAAATTTTGAGCGAACTATATACCCGTCGGCTTAGAAATTAGAAAAGTATGGAGCATGTAGTATGGAAGAGCACCCCAGTACTCTGTCGCTGTTTGTCTGCTCACATGAATACATAATGAAAAGGAACGCGGGAAAACACTCATTTTTGTAAAATGACTCCTTTAAAAATGCTCTAGCAATTCATGCATAATTCCTCGTCCTATTTGCATTTCTATATATATTTCCACTATCAATCGAAATAAATGAAAGTCTAGATGGAATGTAAAACGTTAGGGTTGGAACTGCTTGATGCAAAATATATTATGCATGAGGCATCATCATCGTCTTTTCCTTTTCAGACGTTTGTACACCCCATCTCAAAGGAAAATATATAGTTTTTTACAGCCTTTCCATTCATTCCTCCTATTTCCTTTCGTAGAGGATGCAACAAACACACTTTAATTCACTTCCGCTTTTCTTGTTGAAGTGACGTGTGTGTGTTCTCCTTCATCCCGAAAGTATATGCTCATTCACAACTTTAAGATGTGTTTGGGTATGTTCTTAAAAGGAGCTAGACAAGATGAGGATGGTTTTATACCAGCGGTGGTTGTAGAGGATGCGATGTCATGCCATGCCACTACATATCACGAGTGACATCCACTTTCCCCTAGAATATCCACAGTACAATGCCGGTTTTCTCTATGCTTTTATCCCGACTTCAAAGACATTCCAAAAAATGCTATCATCGTATGAAATACTTTTTGGCTCCCATATCTCCTCTTTATTATTCTCTTCCTGTTTTCTCTCCTAGACCTACCTAAAACTCTTTCCTTTCACAATTTCCATAGACAAACGTACTCTTGCTACAGCATTCGTTTATTACGGTTATTATTGCCATTTCGTTGCATAATCATCCCATTACGTAATCATGGTCGGACCCAACCCAGCTCGATACATCCATTCCAAGCGTGTACGTGGACTCACACTGTGAATCTAACAAACCGTGTGTGTGGTTTTCACTTTACTCCGCAATTAAATAGGAAAGCAGAGCGTACTCACTCCCTCCATAATACTCCATATAGAACCATGAGCTATTTCACCCTATCTAAACTGCTTAAAGAGGAAGTATTAGCATCAGCACGTCATAATTAACCTAGTTTAATATCACTAACAACTCTGAATGGTATGAATGGTGCCCGGAAGACATCTGCTTTGATGATGCTATATATCCCTAGTGCCTAACCTCCTTGTTTACATGTGCTTACTCCAAAACAAAAAATAGACAGTCTCCACTGCACAGATTCTTCTTAGCCCCAGCCTCCGGCTACTTAATCCACTTTACACTCTCCAAAATCTCAAAATAAGGGCTTTGGCAACACTCATTCGTCGTCCCTTGTCTACTTTACAATCTCCCCCAGATTGAAGCTATACAAACCAATCCACTTTTATACTCTCTGAGATTAATGCCATTTCAAGGAAATGTGCTTGAGATTAATTAAATTCATAGTTCAACCGAAACAATTAATTTATGACAGGGTTGAAGACTACAGAAACCTATGCCGTTCTTTTTCTCCGACATGAGATTTACCATTTCACCTCCGTAGCGTTTTTCCTTTTGAAGGAGAATAAATAATGTGTTCATTCCATCCAGATAATTTATTATTTAGACTAGGTTCTTCTTCCCATCCGCTTTTTTGTCTTTAAGAAAAATAGGCATTTTCTCATTCTGACTGTCGGCCAACTTTTCAAGCTCCGGACTGGTAACCACTACACTTCAACAAGGTTATTATTACCCTCATCATCACCACCACAGAGAAAAACAGAAGCAAACTTAGAGAATGCTTCGTAAAGTGAGTCAATTTTTTATAAGAAAAATGAAAACGATTGTATTGTTATATTAGGATCACCATCATCATCATTTCTCTCAAGCTCATATAATGAAAAGGCTTGGTACTTGGTATAAAAAGGCTTTCACTTTCTCCACCACTTTGTTTGGACTATCTAAAACCAAGTGAATTTATCTAGGGAAGAAAATGTTGGCATGTCTTGGTATATCCAGGGTAAGAACAATGGACAGCAATTCATCTGCCTTAAATGCACAATTATGATATGTATTCTGAGAATCTAATAATTGTATTGTTTAAGTTATTTTTTTCACTGGTGAGTGGTTTTAAATGGAAAGTGCTAAAGAGCCAAAATAGGGAGTTTGGCAGAGAATAGGCTCATTCAACTTTTAGTTGGCTCATGTGCTGTTGCGTTGGACTGTTGGAGCTCCGGGCAAAGAGAGAATCTTTCCAAACTGTGAAGCATTATGATTTATGCAAAGTTTTTAAATAGACCTTCATTCTTTTGGCACTTTCCCTACCCACTCAAAAAGGATTTTCGTCTGTACAATTACATTTGGAAGATTACAAGGGAAAAAACAATGTTCCAAAGTTGGGATGATGACGATTTCTATCATTACTACCATTTTTTAGCATTCAGGACATACTACAATTATGTAGCTCTGGCTATAGGATTTTCCAACTCCTCCCATTTCCTTTACCAGTTCCAAGGTTCCTAGTCTAGTGGAAGTTTGCTCAAATAGTTTCGCACTATCTTACAACCCTCATCTAGGGAATAAAGGGGAACTTTTTTTTCCTACATGGCATTGCCCAACTTTAGGAAAAGAAGAGAGAGAAAATTTTGTTTCCGTCATTATCTCAGTCATCCCTTTAAAAAGGGTTGTCATCCTAGGGAAAATTAGGAAACTTTTCCTAGAGATGAACATTATGATACCAAATCATTTTCCTGAAGTGGACATAGACATGCTATTAAATTTCGCTCAAATTGGCGGGGCATGGCGCCATCTACTAATGGTCGTAACTGAGTCGAGTGTAAAGAAATGGATTTTTGAAGCGAAAACTACAAAATGATAACACATACGCATGGTTTCCAGGGAATGGATTAGCTAATTTAGAGATATCAGTAAAAATAAAATGACCTCAATCAAAATTAAAGTTCTTTGCATCTTAAAGTTCATAAAATTTTCTGTTTGTAACCTTGAGAATTCCCGGGTCACAATTTCTAATTATAATTCTTAAACTGAATCATGATCTCATTTCAGAATCTAGGAAAATCGAATTTTTCCTTGAACTCTTCATCTCCATTTCGAAGTAGTCATATATGGAACCTCTCTAGGGACAAGTGAATAGCATCTGTAAAAAGAAATGGACTGTTATCCACCACTTACCACTTTGCTTTATTCCCAATTTCGTTAAATTAAAATTTGGTCAGAAGGTTTATTCTTTTTGATTATGATCACATCACCGGTTTCAATTTGGCTCTGGTCTTAAATCGCTCGTTATCCTTTCGCCCCTTTACAGTGTTTTCTCTTTACATCAAAAGGCTTTCACAAATCCCTATTTACAGCTCACTCAATAAAAAGCAGGATTATTAAGCCAGATTTCAATAATCATATTAGCAGACATTCGACAAGGCTACTATTTTCACGTTGGACTCGACATGTTCCATGTTATCCCATGGCCATTACGTTTTTATGAAAAGGGGAATAAAAGGCAGAAGTAAAAACGCAATAAGAATTTTTTATATTGTGGATGCAATAGTCCACTAAAATTTTATGAGGTGAGGTCCTTTCACACGAGAAACTCTGAACGAGAGGTATAACCTAGTTTTCCCAACTCAGCAAGACTTCCCTTTAGAAAATAGTAGTCAAGAATGGAAAATAAAACAGACTCGTTTTGTGTCTNTTTTGTGTCTCTCTGCCATTTTCCTTCCGTCACTCATTCAATTCATTTCTGCACTCTATCAGTCCCGCTTCTCATTTCATGTTTCTTTTTCGGATGATCATTTTACATCCAGACTAATTGAAAATATGGTGAATTCCTCCCAGTGGGATAGTTTCGCTAGCTCTTAGAAAAATAAAACGGTCTCTACTCTTTGGCAGTATATCGGATATCCATCAAGGAAACTAGAAAACATCTGCAGAGATATAATCCTTTTTCTTGTTTGCTGCTCTCTGCTACGTGCGTCTAAATTTGTATATTTTTTCTGGGAAAAAGCTGTCATTACAAATTTTCTATTTGAATGACACCTCAAAATGAAACAGAAGTAATATGTTCTTCCACGTTTTTTTGTTTTCCTTAAAAGCCTCATGGTTTCCTTCGTTTGTTTTTCACGCAATTTTTAATCTAGTCTCCTCCCACTTCTGAAACCTACACGGCCATTATTAAAAATGGTGGTGAAAAATTGCACATCTTCAATATATTTCACGTGGGTTGGTTTCTTCTTACGATCAATACTTTATTTTTGTACTTTCTTCGCAAAAGGTTCTATAGTTTATGAGATGACAAGACAAAAAGAGATCTGGTGGAATTTAAGAGACAAAAAAAGATGGCATTTTTTGCCTCCCTTCAATCCCAATTTTGATCACATGACACAAGAGAAATAAAAAGGCGGTATTCCTTGTTCCGTGTGCGTTGTTAATGTGCACTGAGCCATTTCCAAAGGAAGGGAAAGGATGAAAATGTATCGCAATTGGGAATCTCCTAGTGTCAGCAATCCAAACCCATTACCAACGCCATTAAAAGATGTACATAAGGGAATGCACTAAAGTATAGAGATCGATAGCAAGATTCAATCCTTTACACCCTCCTCCATTCTTTAATATCATAAGTATCCTTGGTTCAGTCCGTAGTTGCTAACGTACGCTATTTTTTTAGAGTTTGCTGGACTTGCAGAAAAGAAATTCTGGGGGTTTCAAACTCTCTCCACCTTTTTCTTCCTTAAGCGATATTTGTGTAATAATGTGAATCTTCAAAGCTCCAACATTTTACCAATCCTTTTACACACATGTCTGTTGTCAACCTGTTTATTTTATGTTAATGTTCATCTAGATGGGAACGAGCATACGTAAAACTTTTATTTCTGATGTGTTTCAAGGTCTCATGGCTCGCTGCCCCGTCAAAAACTTCAAACTGACGAGGAAAGTTTATCTTGTCCTAGTCAGAATAAAGTATGATGCATGTGTTATTACCCTCCACATATTTTTGCATCTCGGACCCTCTTAAAACAGTCTCAGTCTACAATATCTTCCTTATGTAGCCAATGAGAAAGGGAATGCGAATGACCGAGAAAAAATCCTTTAGGTTTCATCCATTTCTAAAATGAAAAGCCTGGCTCGTCCACAATGTCGCATTTTTTTTGCCTTGGTACAAATTCATTCCAGGGAATACAACTTTAGCTGAATGGAAACTTTCTAAAGTGAGTCACTGCCTCCAACTTTGGATGAATGATGGTGCACTCTGAAATATAGTATCTGTATGGAGAGCCTCTCAGATTCTCTCGCGCTCGCTTCCCCATTTCAATAAAGCAACACGAAGACTCATCTGCTTCTGGAGAGACTGTGTACCCAAGAGACATTCCATCCAGAAGTCTGCTGGCGTGTACCTTACGTACAACCTCCATTCTGCGGAGAAAATTCAAATCATGCTGGATCTCATCCTTTTCTCTATTGTCATTATGTTCCAACTTTAGAGTCTCTGCTCCACCTTAGAAGCCTACAAAATCATATAATTCTTGAGTTGGACAACAAGTAGCAAATACACTAGCGAACAATGTTTTTTATGTCGCCATAGTTTATGATCTTTTTTCTACTGTTCATCAACCTCCATTTCCTGGTGACTTTCAGGACAAAGCAGTATTCTACATACTTTTTATTCAGCGTCAACAATTCCACAAGGATTTTAGTTTAAAGTTCCGTAACAATTTTATTCTTTTTTTTCAATTCCCAACTTTTTTCTTATACTTCCTGCTGCGTGCTTTCCTGCTGATTGTGTCATTTAGGGAGGAGGAAAGGAACAGTTGACATCCCACTGCTACTCAAGCTACTCTCCTTAGCTCCCTGACACTGGCACCGTCTTCATTATCTCTTAGACCATATATCCTTCTTTCTAGAACAGACAATCGATTTTAAATTTTCTAAAGTCAGCCTGCTGACTCCACTTCCGCTTTAGCCTTTTTTTCAGAGTGATACAATCAAACTATGTAAATGAGGTTTACATTCTCTAGAAAAAAAATACGTCTCGTAGGGTTTCCTCTTGTTCTTTTTGTCATCATTCTAATCCACTAGAGTCTCCCAGTGCTTATGCTGTAGATCCTTCTGGTTTTTCTACGAAAAGAGGATATTATCCAGGAAAATGCGCTTTTCCTTTTTTTCTGTGTGGTGGTAGCCCTAGTCCACCAATTCATTTTTATCTTTTCTTGATGCCAAAGCCAAGTATCAAGTATTTCTCCTGTAGTCTCGTACAATCTCTACATTTTTTATGCATGCTCTTTCACGAGAGAATGAGACTTTGGTGTAGTGAACTGTGTGGACATTTCAAAGAATAATATTGAATGGCATTTTTTCCTCCTGAAAATGATGGAGATGATTTCCGCACGGTTGGTCAACATTCTATAGTGTTGGTACGTGAAAGACCATGGGAACTATGGGAACTCTGGGAACTGGTACTTTTTCTTCAGGAATTCCACCACAGTTTATATTTTTCTCTACAAGGTACCTTGGCCACGTAGGCACTAAAACATTCGCAGTGGTCACTACATACATTATATTATTTTGAATGGGGGTCTGATCTTTTTTATCTTTACGGTAGAGTTCCCTTCTCCCATGCACATTCATTTTATTCAATTCCTATTACACGGCCAGATAAAGAAAAAACTTTTTATTCCTGGTTATAATCCCCACTACTATGTTTTCATTTTTTTTCTACGTTACCTCCAATGGGAGCGGGGACTACGAGAAAGTCACGCATTTCCCCTAAATTTTCTATCAAATTCATGTCATACCGTACTCTGCTCCGACTCTAATTAACATTTTCTTTTGGTGAAGCCATACTTCCATAGAAGGTCTTTATGTCTCATCCAAAATATGATCATGCCTCAGCTCATGTAACACCACTCGTTTGGAAAAACGCGCCATGATTTCTAATTTAGTCTAGATAGCTTAGATATATATTCCTTTTTCGTATTATTACAAATACCATTTTTTTCCTCCCAGAGAAAACTACAAAGCCAACCATTATCATTCAATTCCCCTTCAAAGTAACAGATATACACGAGGATAGGATAGAGTACGTGTACAACGCTCATATTATCAAATGAAATGACTTGAAACAAGACTATTGGATATAGGCCTATAAAAGTTTTGCCTTTCCCTACTTTTCCTTGTCTTGTGGAGCAATCTTCTAATCCAGCTCATCTCTTACAAAGCACAACAAAATCCTCAAGAAAAAGAAGAGAGGCGATATGGACTCAACCAACTATACAAAATATAGAAAGTTCAGTAAATAACAATGCGTTTCAGTGTATGCTTCCACTATATAGTTTTGCTACGCTGCGGTAACATTGTACATTGGTTGTTGTACCGCACACAACCAATACTAAAATGTAACTACTTTCTCTTCCTGTTTTCTCCCACAGCTTTTTTATATAATGTACAATGGGAAAAAGCAATAGGGTAGCGTTCGTATAGTAATCAGTTGTTGGGCTTTCATTTTTTCTCTCATGTCAACTTTCTCTCTTCCCAGAACATCACTTACACATTTTCAGTTGAGCAGGTATAAAGAGAAAGGAGATATGACGTAAAACATATTCCTTTTCGGATGAAATCAGTAAGCTTTAGAGAATAGGCTTGATTTTCTTATTGAAAAGGAGGCTAACTTACCAAGAAATTGATTCTTTCTAGGGTAAATTGGAAATGAGCAAAAATTTGCATTGGCTGCATCAAAATATATATTACATGAAGATCGAGTACAATGTTTTTCTTGGCTAGGGATGAAATGAGAAAAAAAAGTACCCGATGTATTTCCTCCATAGTAGGTTCATTGTCCCTCATTCAAGGAGCGATAATGGCTTTAAGTATGTCTTTGAAATGGACCATTTTCTCCAAGTCGTCTTCTTTGAAGAAACATTTTACTTTCAAGTCTTGTCTAATCTCATTTCTGTAGGTTTTTCAAAGTAATACAAGGGTTCTTTGTCTGCCTCATGATTCCCTTACATGGAGTCATAAAATGCCACAAAGCCTAAGCTAAAAGATTGGATTTGAAGGAGAGTCTCAAGATATTGACACGAGTCCTTACATACTAAACGAATAAAAGGTGTAGCTTGATGACAGCCATAGCCATCCTCCGAGAAGAGACTGCAGGCTATGAGCTTTGTCTCCAACCTTTCCTTTTTATGGAGGCGAGACCTGCCTGTCATCTCTAATTTTTCACAAAGACGAAAACGGGCTGAGAAGAAGGCTGAAGAAGGCTGGAGCGTTTTTAACGAGAGAAAATCAAAATGACACTTTTAAATTTATGCTGTTGATCCCTCGCATACACATTATCGACGACGAGAGTGTAAGGATGAGCAAAACTGCCATGGGGAGAGTACATTTCAAAGAGCTTTCTTCATGCAAGGGCATGCATCACCTTCTCACGTATTGTATTACCTAGATAAAATCTTTAACGGTTTATAGTTATATGTTTGGCTTGATGGAATTTTTTTCTGGGAATATCCATTACTGAAAAAAAATCCTCGCTTGGTATACCAACGGTTTACTCTCATGGCACACGCTTAATGATACGACCAATCTAAATGTTTATAAGCCGTTGCGTGAATCTATCTGCGTTTTTTTTTAAATTTCACACGTTGGTTCTCCTAAACTCATATGTAAATTTCGTATTTCCGGTAAATCCCAACCTATATAAAGCTTATTGAGGGAAAAGAGATTGCATCCTTACCAGATCGATAAGCTGGGATAATCTCAAGCCAAGTCGGACCAAGACTGTTTCCGTATTGTTAGATACGGGTCGTATGAGGCGATTGTAGTTGCTGAGGAGATCATCATATAACCGTTTCGCATCCGGATTACCATGACACGTAGGATACGCGAGGGAAAGTAGTACAATCATAATATAAAAGTACACCTGCTTTAGTGGCTTGGTGCATACACAAGAGGACAAACTTTCGTTATGATGATGCGTATGGAGATGATGATGATGATGGTGATGATGATAATGAGTGTACGGTCTACTACTCCTATGTCCGATGGATTCCTTATGTAGGGTACTTTTATTATTAGAGTCTGAGCAACTCTCTTCCCGGCTCTGGTATAATTTGTACAGTCGACGACGCTTCGAAGAAATATAGCCCTGTTGTGCTGCCCTCCGTTGCTGCAGGCCAATAGTCTTTGAATCAACCTGAAAAACAGAGACAATTGTTTTCCTCTTGATTTCAGTTTAATTGTAGTGCTGTCAAAACTCCTAGTTTTAAGTGAAACACTCCAAACTGATTGTAATTTTATGGGAAGTGATATCGGAAAAGGGACTCATTATTTTCTCTACAAGCCTGTTTTCTACCGGAAATACTTAATCACAAAGTAATTGATGTGTCAAACCCTAGGATCGTAGGATTTCGGTTGGGATAAGCGCAAAAAATATTAATGTTATTTACATGGAACATAAATGCACTCACCCGTTTCCTACCACTTTCTTCAGTCAGTTCCCGTTGAGCCTGTAAGTTGAGCCTAGGATCCTCCGGGGGAGAAGGGAAACATTCCTTCAAGATATTATATCCCTCCTCGTCCACAATTTCCCGGTGGTTTCTCCTCTTTTTCCGGGCGCTAGAGCCGCTCATCACATCCATTTCGTTATCTATTGATATACTCTGGCTAATCCCATTGTCCTCTATAATTTCTTCTCCAGTACAATCGCATTTTCTCCGTAAAGTAATCCAGTTGAAGGAGGTTCTAAATGAAGACTCTAAAGATGATGGTGACGCCGGAGACGGCGACATTGGCAATTTCTTCCTATTTTGAAAGAACCAGAGGGACGTTCCCGGAGTCAACATTTTTATA
>JAANSQ010002723.1:0-11363 GCA_036850885.1 Lepidocyrtinus dapeste
GAAAAAAATCCACCAAAAATTACATTTCATTTAGAAATGATTGACACATTAAGAAACAATACAACGTAGTATCGGGCCATGCCCTTATTTTTACAGCTTCTTCAATCTTCATACTCATTACCATATTTAAATATTTAACTACAATTCTCATTTTTATCGGTGGTTTTTTAAGGTAACACAAAACACAATCCAAGCCAAAAGAAACTACACTTACAAGGAGGATGAATGAATGGGTTGAAGTGTATTAGGAATTTGGATGTGGTTTTTTAGGCTCGCTAAACAAGTGTGAAGTGATCAGGGAGAACACGTTGCATTTTACAGATTCAGGATCAGGTACACCTTATCATTGTCATTTTCCTCAATTACCTTGAATATAAGTCATCTCATCTAAACTCCCTAGAATCCCAACCCAACATTAATTTCCGCGTGTGCTGTTACACACTCCAATTATTTATGGGCTTTCAGGAATCCACTTTGGAATGACTAGGATTGAATTGAACAAGAGCCATAAAATTAAAAAATTTGGAGCATTCGCAGTCTACAAGATAACTTAAAAAAATTGTTTTCTGTGTGTCAATGCAGCTATAGGTAAATTATAAATTCATTTAAGGCGATGACTACCAAATTGTATACATTAAAAAATATTAACATGCGTGAAGGTTACCTTATCGGTCTTGGTCAGAATAGGATAGAGTCAGGCGGATTTTATCAAACAATCAAACTCTATCAGTATGCGTGAACAGAAACAGAAGCTGTTTTACTAGCTAGTTCCTTTTACGCTAAATTTTGGTAAAAAATTATGTCGCCAAATCTAAGATCCAGTTTGAGAAAAAACAAATAGCAAAATCGAAGTGTAAGTGAATACAAAAAGAGGGGACGTTCATTCATGGCGGAGGCGGGATACGATTTCTGACCTCGGAACTGGATTGCAATGTTTATACTCCGTCGTCGTTGCAATTTTTATCGGTCACTGATTTTCGATCTTAATAGATTCGACTCAATATTTTCATTGAAAATATGACATGCTAGATGAACGTACCCTCTTCAATACTTCTCGAAACAATGCAATGTCATAGTAATAATTCAATAATTGAATCTTCTTTTTCTCTCATCTCGTCCCAACGGCATGTCATCTCGCTTGACAAGACTCCTTTCTCGCTTCTGTGTTACTTACGCTTCATTTGTAGTGGATTTGCTCCTCAAGCCAAAAATGGCACTATGTCTCCTCATTTTCATTTCATTATTTATTGACTATCAAGGTCGTCTCTTCTCTTCAAAACGAGATTGCATTCAGTGCACTTTGTTGGATTTTTTCTTTTTTATTCTGCATTGTTATTGTCCCCCAACTTGAAATTGAATCTTGACGATAACAATTCAAATCCAACAATTAAATAGGTGCGTATAAAGCGTGTTTGTAAAATTACCTATGAGCATCCACGAGTTTTCGTGTAAAAAAACCTTTTAAAGAGCTACATAATTAGGTGGTTACTCAACCCAGCTCTGTAAGTCCATTCGACAATTTGACTAATTCAAACTATACTCATAAGGATAACCATAAATTGATCAAAAGCTATACAAACCCTCCTAATGCTTGTAAGATAACATTTAACCATCTTTGAAGCGTTTTCTAGAAGATTTTTATCCCTAATTATTTTTAATTTTTATAAACATGCAAAATGGCACTAAAATGCTAATGAATAACAATGAAGTTATGAAAGACTTGATGAGCTATATCATCAATGGAAATATAATTTCCATTTGGTATGCTACGCAAAGGATCTAAACTATTCAGACTTGGTCAGAGAGTCTATCGGAATGTATATGCTTTTAATTTTCCATCATTTTGGTCTACATTTTTCCTCATCCCTTTAAATTATCTTCGATTTGAGACAAATGTGAAAAATGCGAATAAATATTTGGCCCAGTCTGACGTGATATTAATGCACGTACAATATTGGACGCGTTAATTGTTGAGCTGGATTAGTTAACTTCATGCGTGATAATCATAATCACTCTTGAACTTGATAAAGGACATCAATTATTGGGAATAAAGCTAAAGGGGACAATGGGAGGATTGGTAAAGTTGGAAGGATTCACAATGGGATGAAGTGATGATAGGTAATTAAATCCAATCCAGAGCACCCTTTGAATCACTAGGATAACAATGCATATTCATGATTCAAATGAATATCGACGTGATCAAAGTCATATAGCCCAAGTGGTAATAGAATTACACTCCCAAATTACGCATTTTCTTTAATTATAGCTTAGGGAATAGAAAACGAAGGTGAAGGCAAACGCAAAGATAAAAGACGACCACAATGAAAATTTTAGGAACCCTTGTGCCTATTGTATAATCTTGAATTATTTTGAAAGGAATCTTTTCCATTGACATTGCCATTGTTTCCATTTTGTTAGATTCAACATTCAAGTAGAATTTGTGAAATGTAATGAAAACTTAATAGACTCAGTACATTGTTGTAAAACAAGCCAGAAATTCCAAGCCAGAGCTATAATGCTCGCTCGAGCTCACAAAAAAAACAAAGTATTTTCCCAACTCTCCTTTCCCAAAAAATGCGCATATTGTCATTGTTCAAAGGCTTCAAGATAAGACATTTACAAGGTGTACAGTTAATTTGCATGTTTACTTACATTGAATTAAGTGGAAATGTAATGAAATTAAATATTTTTTTTCACATTTCGCCAACACCACATCCATAATCATGTCATGTCAGCAATTCAGCATCACCAACAAACCAACAATGTAATGAGCAAGTTGTAGTAGATATTTTGTCATTGTTATACATTCAATTACTAATTTGCATACGGAATGGAGACATTAAAGCCGTTATTTTCAATGGTTAACAGAAATAATACGCTTTTTTTATATTTTACCAGGGCCTACAAGAAAAAAACTTTGCATTTTGTTTTGATTTGGATAGACATGGTCCTTTTTCTCCCATGGAATGATTTTTTTTCTGTGTTTGTCGTTTGAATGAGCTAAGGTGACGCTCAAAATGACTAGAGAAAAAATTAATGCCTTTTCTCAATTGAAATGACTCGATTCACTACATTTTAGCTTTTAATCCAAAGCAAATCCAATCCAGTCCGTCCAGTTTATCATCATAGTCAATTGTTACGGTTGACACTGACAACGATGAAGACTAACGAGTAAATCGCAAAAGAGCCAACACCCAGCATCCCTATTAAGTTTTTTAATATTCGGAAAAAAATGTAAAGAACCAGTAGGAGTGCTCAGTGTAGGTTCATAATTGGAGTGAAGTGTTAAGGCTAAACAGAAGCTGCTTGCTATTATTATCCCGTTCACACCCTCCTGCATATTCATTGAGGAGGATAAGCACAATGACTAGTGAATCTTACGATAACAGTAAGTAGTAAACGATGTCCCTCGAACGTTCGGTTTGTTTGTAATGTAGAGTGTTAATGTATGACACCGTACCATTATCTGGGCGCACGGATGAACTGATTGCTTCATCAACTAAAGTCCAAAAGATCAAAATGATTTTAATGATTTTTCGCAATGGAAATGGAAAATTGGCAGAGTTATGTGGAGTGTTGGCGGGCGGCGGTTATGTCGCAACTAGGTTGCAACTTGCAAGTAAAACGCAAAAGACAAGAAAATGTTAAGGTTTTTTAAAGATAATTTTAATTCAAACTGGTCAAGTTTTGACTAGCGTTGATATCATCACAAATAGCTTGGAAGTGCCTAGCTGAAAAGTCAAAGTCGGTGATGTCGTTGTATATCTGGGTGGATATCCTAGCCCACCATTTGCCGTTATGCTTGTACACGGAAGAGAATGTGTTGGGGTGTTTGTACAGTTGCTCGTCTATCCAGAAGGCATCGTCTAGCTTTGGATCATCGGGATTGTTCACTGGAAGCCGGACATCAACCATGGACCCCATTTGTTCCTTGGTTTGGAGGACTTCTGTACCTAGGAGGGAGGCCATGCGGTGACCACCTTCCCAAGCGAGGTTATGGTTGTACTGCATGATTAGTTCTTCTCCTCCAGCATCCTGACGGAATTTGAGGGCTGTGGGGACCGTCATGTAACTGGAGTAGTCCATGGTACCAGTCCAGAAAAATTCGTTTTGGAAGTCTGCGGGTTGCTTATATCCGGAGTTGATGTGGGCGGGGTGGACGTCTTGTTGGTGTTTTTTGTCTACGTAAAGGAGAGCGCAACCTCTAGCAGCGTAAAGCCATTTGTGGCAGTTGGTTACGTAGTAGTCCGGCTGCAACGCGGTGAGATTGATGGGCACCTGTCCGATGGCGTGAGCTCCGTCGATGAATACTTGGATATTGCGGCGCTTCAGCATGGGGATGATTTTGTCTATAGGGATGATTACAGCGGGGACGGAGGTGATGTGGTCAATTAATGCGATCTTAATAGGATGCTCGGGATCATGCATGTCGTTTAAAAATTGCTCGAAGGTCTCAAGAAATACTTCATTGGTCATGGGGTAAGTCGCGTTGTACACTAATTTGGACACGGCGCCGCCACTGTAGTCCATTACATATTGGATTATCATGTTCATGGAGTTGTAGATTGTGCTCAGGTGAAGAATTCTTTCACCTAAGGCGAATACCATACTGCGGAAGACTGCGTTTATTCCACTGGTGGTATTTGGTACCATGACGACATCATCAGAGTCAGCGTTTACAAGTGCGGCGAGGAGAGCACGAACTTTGTCCAACTCTTTACGAGCGTCACGACGAATCCACAGGTCTGGGTTGCGCTCAGAACGCTCTTGATATTCATGGAGAGCTAAGCCAACTGCTTTGGGGTATGTACCTGAAAGTATTTTAGACCAATTTTTAATTTAATCTCATAATTTTACTCCCTTAATTGTCAGTTGATTTTACCGTATGATCCATGATTCAACTGGACGAATCCAGGATCGATGTAAAACTCCTCTCGCATAGGTCGTCCCAACTGGGGTAGTTTCCTTTGGGCGTTGCATCCTCCTCCGATATTCACGCTTACCATCAAAAATAAGGCCAGAGAGGCTAAAGAAAACTTGATCCGACCCATTTTTTGAACTTTGAAAAAATGCCCAACTGAATGAATGGAATTCGCATACGCTGAGCTGAATTAAAGTACTAAATGCAAATTAAATAATTCAATTCTGAATTTTGGCTGGAACGAGGCAAAGATTAATGTCCTCTTTAGAGATAATGGTTGAATGTCTTATCAATCATTTCTTGTCATTGATAGTGCCATCATCAATTATAGATTTTATGAAACATTATGTCACGCTTAAGTAGTTGCTTAGTTAAAATGCTGGATATAATATATGGCATCATTGACTACGAGTATCGAATATAATGACCACATAATTGTAAATGTTCGTGCAACTTGACATTTATCTGTCGTGTTACGTGATAAGCTCAATACACTCTCCAGTTTTCTTATTACGTTGCTCACTCTTGAGACTAACCACAATCAGTAGATTGATATGGATATTCTCAGAGGTGACACAAGTAGATTGGTTCTGCACTTGGTAAATAATATCATGAAATTAATGCTAAGTTTTAATAAAAGCCATTTATTTTTCGCAAACGCCACAACTATATTTAGGTCCAGAAGTGTACTCTTATCCCCTGGACGTTAAATTAACAGTTAAAATAGCAAACACAAAATGACAGAAAGTACATTTACGGACGCAGGAAATGATTATTGCTAAACATTAATAAGTAAATATTACAGGGTCAGTGTTACAACTCCGAGGAGTAGTCAGGTCAAGGGGCTTTCAAATAAGCTACGAAAAGCCGGAGGTTGTCATTTAAATAAGTAAAACTATTCACCCTTGACAACTTACCCAATACGACCCAAAAGTTACGCAGTTCGTTCTTATAAGCACCCATATACCACATTTGAAGTCAATCTGTACGCGTGTTTGAGAACTACGGTGCGAACAGACATACGGACACATGGGCAGACGGACGGAACAAAATCGATACTTTGCTTTGCAAGCTCAGCTACATAATACAACATATTTTTACACAACTTCATTTAAAAGGTTTCATAGCCTCCTCTCCGCTGCACTTGGAAGTACTGGAGGTAATGTGCGGCATCGGGCCTGTCATCGGGTTTGTATTCCCAACAGCTTTCTATCTGTTTGAATCTGGAATTCAAAAACGAAAATCAGGCACACTCCAACTCCTTCAAAGAGTCTTAACATTTTATAGTATAAAGTGATTTACACTTCATCAGATGCATATTCTGGTTGCTTCAACCTTAACCCTGCTTCCAATTTATTGACAAATTCATCATGCCAACTTTCTCCAGCGTAGGGTTGTTCTCCAAGTGAAAATATCTCCCAAAATGTGACGCCCATAGACCAAAAGTCCGACTTGGTTGTGAACTCTAACCTTAGTAGAGACTCTGGAGCCATCCAAGCAAAAGGGAGGGGAAGCATAGTCTTCCTTTGATATGCAGAGTACCTATCTAGTTTTCTAGATAACCCAAAGTCACTGATTTTACATGTCATGTTTACATCCAGTAACACATTCCTCGCGGCTAGGTCTCCATGTACGACCTTAAACGAAAATCCCGCAAACCATATTACTTCATACTCTCTCAGTGAATGAAAAAATTTAAAGACTTCATTACTGATTTGTCTTCAAGATAAGCCATCCCAGTCGCAATTTCCTGGCAAAATCTATACAGTTCATATAACATTGGAGGGGCTTTCGAATCTCTTAGGGCGTGCAGATGAGTGAGCAATGCACCATTCTCGCAGTATTCCGTGATTACTAATATCGTCCCTCTCAGGGCTTCTTTGGTGTAGGCTCCGAGCAATTTTAGAATGTTCGGGTGGTCACAAGCGTAGCTCATAATCTTAATTTCACATAGACAACTCCTCACTTGCTGGCCTAGTTCAGGGCATTCGTCATCTTCAGACCTTGGAGCTTTCACTGCCACATCACATTTAAACCTGGACATGAACATTTTGTACACAGATCCAAAATTGCCCTTCCCAATTTCTATGCTCGATTCTGTAATTCAGATTCAAACTTTTATGTTAAGTTTTTTGATGGGGTGGGAGGGTAGGTGGTGAGAGAATATTGAACTTACTCTTGCAAAACTCATGCTTCCCGATTTCATACAAATCCGCGTTGTACTTTTCTCCAAAAATGGGATCTGCTTTTTCGGAGCCTTTGGGCTGCTTCCCATGCTTAAATTCCTTCATCTCGAGATCAGAAATGACCTTGCTTTTCTGTCTGAGTCGGATGAATAAGACGACCACGACCACCGTAAAAACTACAATGAGAGCAGAAGTGATGGTAACTGCAATCATGTTGAAGTCTGAAGTGTCATCTACAGGTTCTGTAAAATTTCCTGATGGTACTAGCGTAGGAATCCTGAAGTAAACTGTAAGTTCAAAAAATCCGTTAGAATAAACCTTTCAAAGTTAATTAAAGCTAAGACTCAACTTGATCGATGTTCTTCGTAAGTAGTGGGATTCTTCAAGACGGACTGGTTCTGTGCCTTCCACCAACCATACCTGAGGTGGGTGTCGGAGCACGTGAGTAAGTGTATTGGGTCGTCGAATGCTTCGTAAACGAAAAATGGGAAGCGGAAAAAGGCAGAGAACTCATCTACAAACTTCCAAAACTGTAGGAATATTCCCATCCCTCCTGTTTCCGGAAATAGTGGATAGCGTAGCCTTAATATCACCGTTATATTAGATTTTACACGCCAGCAATTATACCGGAAGGCTCGAAGGTTGTTAAATATGTCTTGGAAGTCAACGTAATTATCATTCAAGTCGAAGTAATTCCTGGCCTTGTCATAAATGTCGGAGGGGGTTAACGTAGATTCATTCTTGGAGCCTTCCTTGATCATGAGGACTCGAGTTACGTCAATGTTGACAACGACGTAGTCACACTCCCGGAAAAGTGCCTTATCTGAGGCTTCCAATATTGGATTGCCTGTGTATTCAACGACCACTCCAATTTCCCTGTTGTTTGTCACATTGCCCCCGTATACTTCAGGTAATGAACGTAAACTGTCCTTAACTTCCTCCAAGTTTGGCTCCTTGCTTAAGGTGAGGTCGACGTGAGCTCCTTTGACACGCTTGCTTCGCATAAGATCTCCAACTATGGAAGCGTTGACTTGACCTACGGTAAATTTTTTATAGTCTCCTAGGTTCACGTAGTAGTTATAGTTGCTGAAGTTTTTGCTTCCTATTTTCTCCTCCAAAGCCTCCAGAGCTTCTAGGATTTGTGATTTTTCATTTTTTGGGTCAACTGCAAATTCCAGCATGTCGAATTGGAAATGTATAAGTTCCAAAAATCCTAGAATCCAATCAGGCTTCATATTCTGGAAAACATCTCGGCTCAAATTAAAAGTAACCCCTGCAGCTGCATCCCATTTGAAATTGGTTTTGGGAGGGTTATCATCCAATACCAAGCAAGTGTCTAGATTATGTCATCAAAGAAATATAAATTACAAAAGTTTAATTTAATTAAATTTGGTTAATTCACCTTTAAAATTCGAGAGGAATTTGAGCTCCTCCTTTTCCAAATCTTGCTCTGACATATTGAAAAAATTGGAGGGAGTCTTGAACCACGGTATGATTGGTTTTTTTGTAGAGTCCTCCCCCTCTTCTTCTGTAGGGGTGGGTAGCACGACCTGCACTTCATAATTTAAAACGTTGGCCCAGCCGAGTATCGTGTTCCAGAATTTTTTTAGTCCGTAGCAGCTCTTCTCGTTTTTCTGGAGTCTTGTGTCCTCAGCTGGAGACCACTGACTCTCCACTATAATTTTTTTCTTATTATTAGAATCAAAGTTACTTGAAATGTATTGCTTCATCTTTTCAAGCTCCTCTAGGTCTTGATGCTTTGGTATTTTTTCGATCAGGACTAGGTCATACGCTCCATCTTTAGGGAGGGGGGATTTTCTGTTGTTGCTGCTTTGATCTCCTCCTAAAATACAATCCAGGAGCCCCAACGCGATATTTTCCGATTTCAGCTCAGTGGAATTGATTTGTTCCAAAATATTCTTAGTGGCACTAGTATCGCCATTACCTTGCCTGGGACTAGAGCAATCTATCGATGGGAACTTAAAAATTACTGATTTAATTATCCGCCAATTGTATTCTTTTCTAACGGTCATGACGCTTCGGATTGTATTGCTGAGGAAAGTGGGAGTGACATCTCCCGTTACCCTGAGTAGGAAGGATATACTTAAGTTTCCAGTGTTTTGCATGGTTTTGCTTAGCCTTCTGATTAGGTTATTATCAGAGGAGTCGCTTATCTCAATGTCAATCATTATATGATCCACTTCGTGGTTAATTTGCTCCCATGGAAAGTCAAAGTCTTCTGACTCCGGATAAGTCAAGCGGAAGCCGTACTTGCTCTTAGTGCTGATAGCATTGTATTTGTCCAGAAAACTTTCAGTCCAGTTTCCAAATTCCTCCCAAGTTAGGGTTTTGAGATGGCCTCCGTCGTAAGCCACCTTTATTTCATTCCGCGCTGCCCAGGAGTACACAAACTGTGTAATCATTTGATCATAGTTAGAAACAGTTTGCTCACGTCTGGAGGAGTCTGTCTTGGCCTGAAGGATCACATCGACATTAGACCTTTTGATCTCTTTCATGTAATTTTGAAAGCCATTATAATGCTTCTCCAGTGACTTAGAAACGGAGTCGTAGTCAAGTAATGTACTTGTTATGGGACATTCCAAAAGATATCTTTCGGGGGAGAATCCTTCATCATTTATTGCCCGTAAATCTTTAAGCAAGGATTGAAGGCCTATGCTTACACCAGAAGCATTTTGGATACGAGCCACTTCCTTAGAGAAATCTGTAGGACTTTTAGTCTCGTCTTTTCGAAAATAGAAGGAAGTTTTATCTGTCAAATTTTGCCTAGCCAATCTATTCAGGGCCGGTCTATTGAGATAAAACAACAAAATTTAGTAAAATGTTTAATCAATATTAGGCAAAATGGCATTTTTATGAAAGACAAAAATCGCAACATACTCAAAATGAAATGTGCGAATTATTAATTTCAAGATAATATTTAGAATAGTTTACTTTGTTTCTCCATCCAAGAAAGTGGAAACAATCAGTTGCTTAAATTCTTTTGGCATACTTCGCAAGATGCTGGGGAGATAATCCTCCAACTCTGAAAAATGGTAAGCCCAAAATTCATAGATACACCTTTTCTCCTCTGATTGACAATTGATAACTTCCAAGTTATGACTAATAAATGAATTATTTATTCACCCTTGATTGTGCTCGAGTCATAAATTCCTGAAGAGAACTTAAACGGTATTTCTTTGCCCTGGATACTCTTATGATCTGGCAGGTTGATCACAACAAACTCCGACAGTTCCTTTAGCCTATCCTGGGGTTCTTCCAAATCTCTATAACGTTTCGCATTGCTTAGAAAACAAAAGATGAGGATAAAAAATATCACCAAAACTTTTCTTTTCATGGCTATGCTTATTGTCTCTTGCTTGAATAAAGTCTTAAACTACCCCTAAAAGAAGGGAGCTCTTGTATGGCCAGTACCACTGGTGTCTCTCTCAACGGAGTAAACATTACTTGCATAAAATTTGCGAAGCTTACCATATATGAAGGAAACCGACATTTCCTGTAATTTGCGCAAATAATGCTCCAGGATGTGCAAATAATTTTTATCATTTTATGCGCAACTAATTTACTATTTTCCAAGTACTTAAGTAAGTTTGGGCTATGGAATAGGTAAATCTACATAATGAGTGGCTGTATTTCATCAATGTGGCCAGTTTGTCGGTGGTCTTGTTTCCGTTTTTTTAAAGAATCGTGGACAACAAGTTGCAGAAAAATATGACTCTAGCTAAATGACAATTTATGCGAGCTTAAAAAATTAAAAGTATTAATGAAAGTTTTAAACCTTGCGTAATATTTTTTTACTTTATGAAAATTCATGCTACCAAAATGGTCATTGGTCACGCTAATAATTATATTCCTATTTTTAATATGACTTACGTAATTTTTAAGATTGATAAGGATGTATTTAAGCTGTTTCTTGGGGAAATCTGATATTGAGTATTTTTTAATAGCAGAGTCAAGTATGTAGTGTCGTAGCCATTCCGAAATATATTTTCCATGGAGGAGTTTACTTCTCCTCCACTATCGCGGGAGATATGGGGGACTTCAAGCCAGAGGCATAGATAAAGGCGTAAATCGTAACATTAACAAAAGTACGCCTAAGCCTTATGCAATTGATGTAGTTTAATTAATTTGATGTAGTTTAATTAATTGACTGCTGATTTAATTAACTTAAACACGTTAACCAGTTAAGAAGCTACATTTACAATAAATATGGCAAAAGTTAGCAAGGGTAAGTTGAC
>JAANSQ010002724.1:0-11350 GCA_036850885.1 Lepidocyrtinus dapeste
TGATCGTGAGAGTACCGAACAGGAATATATTCCGCAGTGAAATTAATGAAATGTGAATAATTCAATTGGAGTCGAAATGGAAAAACTTTTGGCGAAATTCGGCGTCTGTGGTTTCATACGGGATGATTGGGAGAGTGAGAAGGTTAAGGATGGAGTCCATACGTCCTTGTTAATTGAACATGTGAGAAGGCTATAAAAATAATTAAAATATTATTGATTTTTGCCAGGTCCAGATTAATAAAAATATTTTAATTTCTTTGCAGATATTAGAAAATATATTTTCGAATTTGTCCACGGACGACTCCACCTTGCAGAATGTTCGTTTGGTGTGTAAACAGTGGAATAGGGTAGCTACCCGCCACATGCAAAAAAGACCCCAGTTGGTGGTAGCCGTTAGAAAATATAATTTCTGGAGACTGGAAGAAAAATGTAGTCAGCTCATAAGACAACTGAAGAATTTCAGTGGACGGGAGGAGTTCTACGAACAATCTATGGACTACCCTATACCCGGGCCTTTCGTGAGGTTCCGTTTGTGCCAAGATATATGGAAACCGGAACATGAATGTACGCTGAAGAAATTCTTCCAGATATTCCACCCGTACTTGGTACACCTCCACATAGAGATTCAACATGATAGCAGTTTAATCTCTTTAAGGGACTATTTTAAAACGATTAAGCTTCCTAGATTACAAACCTTGATATTTGAAGATGCTTCGGAGAACATTGAAAAGTTTGTACAGAATGGGAGGAACGATGTAGTACGGGCATTCTTGTCTGGCTCTCCACGTCTCCTGGAAATTGGCTTGTTGTTCCCAAAGTTCAAAGAGTCTCCGCAGAAGGACACGGATAGGATAGTGACCACCTTCCTTCATGATATTAAGAGTCACCACGTGCGGAATCTAATCCTAAGTGTAAAGATCAGTGATAGTTTACTCCACACCTTGACCCAGCTCAAGTTCCAACTGACGCATTTGCAACTGTTCCTCCAGACTTCAAAGTTTTCCGGAGGGATATTCACCAGTTTACTCAAGACTCAAGAGAAGACTTTGAAGACTCTAAAGTTGATTGATATCCGTGAAGGCTGTGAGTTCTCTTTAGAGTTTCCTCGTGGCTCTATGGAGAAGCTGGAGAAGCTCCACATAAGAGGGTGGCACGACTCCTTGAAAAACGTCAAGTTCTCTACAGTCTCTTACGAGAAGGATCTACCGAGGCTTAAGAGCTTACACTTGGACGTTCCTTGTGGCCTTCCGGGAAATGGGTTTGCTTGGCTAGACGCTTTCATCCCGGCAGCGAAGAAAACCAGTAGTGTAAAAGGAACATCCGTTTCATCCTCCTGCTCTCAACCAACAGAGGATGGAAGCTCTCCGAATGCCAACTCCAAGTCGAACTCCAACTGTTCCAAGGAAAAGACCAATTTAATTAGTTCAAACAGTGTGGAAACGTTAAGACTGCCGACGGGATTTAATTGTGTTCATTTCGCTAAGCGTATTCCCTCCTTGTTTCCTAAACTGTCTTGTCTAGAAATCAACCTCACACCTTTTTCAATGGCTAGCCCGGTGTTTGGAAGTTTGGAGTGTTTGAAGGAGCTCAAAATCTCCATTCAGGATTTCTCCTTTTACGTATACTCCGATACGTTCGCTCCTTGCCGGGCACTGGACAAGATGCTCACTGGAGTGGATGTAGAAAAACATGAAATCTTTTCTAAAAAGAAATTATCTGATATTGAGGACACTGACTTATCCGAAATAAGGAGGAAACCTTCCCTCCTCACTCTGAAAAGTAAGGCATTAAATTTCATTGCCATTGTCATTAAAACTACATTCCCATACGAAACTCCTCCACCTCCAGAAAACTAGTCTTACGTAATTTTTTCCTATTGGCACAAAGGCCTTTTAGCGAATTAATTTGTCTTGATAGCTCCAGATTTTAGATTTATGTATTTTTTTAATCGAACAAGTATAGCAATAAAGTTCACGGACAATGAGCTCTCATGGGAAAATATTCCGGAGGGTTCTCACTGTCAGTTTTTTATGCAATCTAGATTCCCCTTTGCTTACCATAGGTACTTCATTTTTTTACAGGAGAACAAAGCCATCAATATTAATTATAATATTATATTTTTTTAGACCTACAAAGACTGGAAATCAAGGAACTGGAGAACCGTACCATACCATTAACAGACGTTACAGGGTATTTGGCCTTCCTCCAAATGAAGAGCCTCCGAGTGTTAGACATAGGACCTACTTTAATGCGGAAGGATTGTCTTAAGAAACTCTCCAAAAGATTCCCTAACAGTATGGGTGACTGGCACTTACGGAATTGCAAGTCAAAGGTCAAGTACAAAGAGTACGTAACCATACAATCTGGCACTTCATCCATTTCCGGTTGTTCCGTCCAATAAAAAACGTCCAACACTTTAGTCTACATCTTTCTCACCATAAAAGTGATAAATGTCAAAATGAATCGAAAGAAGATTCCCATCCCAAAGCAAACCAGAGCAAGAACCAAGACCACCGCAATTACTAAATTTAATAGTGATCCTTGTCGTCCTTGTCGGTTTATTTTTTTCTGGTTGGAAATGGAAATGCATTACGCAGAGACATTATAATGATACTATACATTTCTACTTCCTACTCAACCAAATGCTTTTAATCTGTTTAATCTGAACAATTTAGTCATTATAAAGGGGTGAAGTGATACGTATATATTTTCTTTATGAATTGTTATCGCATATTCATTGTTATAGTCCAATAGATTGTTAAAGCTAATAAATATTCATTATCCAAACAATGATTCTGTTATTGCATCTGCGTCATAAGTCAACACCCAGACTCCACGCAAAAATTTATAAAAGTTGTACTCTTGTGATTCTAATGATTGATAATGATTATGACAATGACGTCAGTCCGATTCCAGCATAGCAAGCGAGTAAATACTACTAATACAACAAAGCTGTTAAAAGTTACTAAAAACGTAGCTGAGTATGGATTTTAAGAGGGTTACAGCAATAACATAAAAACCTTATCGAATCGAACTTAGACCTGATCCGCCCAAAAGTTGGTTTAAATATGTACATAAATATTTTTCATAATTATGAGACCATTGAATAAGCTATCACAAGCTTTCACTGTCACCAAAAATTATACAACCCTTGACTTCCTATATTGATCGATATGGCCCAAAGTACCAAACTTCGTTTTCAAATCAATCGTTCAACGCATTTGAGAGTTATAGCTCAAACAGACAGTCAGACAAAGAGAAAGACGGACGCATCAAAATCCATACTTGGCTTCAAAAGCTCAGCTACGTAATAATGACCATTAACCACGACCAGCTTAAGTTCTTTTTTGCAAATTATTAGGGATAGACGATGGAGTCGATAGAGATGCTTCTGATGATACAGCAATAGTAGACAAGACATTTTCTCACTGATGTCCATGCACTTTTAATGTTAATCAAGGCAAACTGCTTTGTCTCCAAGACTCAAAGCAAAGCCTCTTGAAAACTTAAAGTTTACCTACATCAATTGCTATGTACTTTAGCCACATAAATACACATGGACTCTTCTTAATTGCACCTTAAAAACAATACTACCTCTCTATCCTCTCTGCCGACTCTGCCACTGAAATATGCTGAAATATGATATTTTTTAAAAGGAAAATATTTTTATTATTTCCATTTTTTGTGTTCGCTACGACTTACGAGGATATGAATGTACATATATTTGCTATTTGATGAGTGTAAAACAAGAGGAAAGAGTGTTTACTAACATGCTCTACTATAATTATGTTGTTGCATTTGATGATGATGATGATGAACAAGGGAGTAAAAAATGAGCTCTAAAATTGAAATAAAAACTTAGATAAGAATCTAGTCAATGTCATAGACATTCCTTTTTAGCCAAGTTTTGCTTCCGGCTTTGTCAGAAATGCAAATGGGTGAAAATTACAGAAAAAAATACAAAAACAACTACTGCACAGGAGTAAATTGGTATTGTGGCAGTGGCAGTTATAGTCATTTATGTCTTTTATGATTGTTCTCAATAATAATCATTAATGGTTCTGCCGTTAAAATACTTTATGATGGGGTTTTGCAATGACGCCCTGCGGACTACCAAGATGCTCTGGAGTAGTGGGACTAATTGGAGGTAGTAAAGTAGGAATTTTAGTTCTTCCTTAAGCGTTTTTATGTGGATTTGGAGGAGATTATGAGTTTTTACCTTAAGCTCCACGTGTTTTTTTATAAATGGAGGTTATCCTAACGCTTACATACATACATGATTGAAAATTAAGCTGTGTCCTCTGTACCACTTGTGAGACCTCCAACCCACAAAAAACTAAACGATTTGAAGTACCTCACATAAAATGACTGAATTAAAAAAGGCATGGAGACTTATCATAATTTTTTAGATAATCTCCTCTATTTTATAAAATTTGCAAATAATTATCAGGTTTTAGAGCTCACGCGATAAGAAACGAAATGTATTATTTGAATTAATATGGTAGAATCGCAACTCAGTCGCAGAATTATTCGCAATTCTGTCCACTAGGATCATACTTGGAGGAACCATTTCATTTCAATTTCATAAATTTCATAAATCATTTGATAAGATGGCAATCCCATTTATCGCTTCAGTAACCAGCTTGGCCATCTCCAGCTGCCAGTCATCCTTCACGGACTTTCTCAGCAGCATTCCCAGTAACTGTTCCGACTTCGCTGTGAATACCGTCAATCACTTGATTGAAGATCAGGTGGGGGACCCTACCAAACTCGAACAGAATCTGTATAGGGTACAATCTGTATTTTCTGGATGCATGAGTATGACTGGTGGAAGTGGAGAGTTTGGCTCAGGAGACTGTAAAAATAAGGACAAGACGACACTTCTCTGTATCCCCAAAAAGGTGCGGCAGCACATTTGGAAGCATTTGGATGACAAGACGGTTAAAACGTTGCGTTCCGTGTGCCACCAATTAAGACACGAGATGGACTTTGAGGTCGGACTTGCTATTACGCTTACCCCAGAGACCTTCAATAGTTTGTGGATGCGCAGTGTCTCTATACGCTCATGTATTGTGCGTAGGATGGTATCCATATTTACTCTGAACCTGTTTGCCAAGCCGGAAAAACTGGAGAGGATCTCGTTCGATCCGGAAGTCTTCATTGAGGCTGATGTGGCAGAGCTAATCCTTAGAAAGTTTCGGAATCTTAAACAGGTCATTCTGTACACTGAGGATGTAGCGGAACTGAAGAATATGCAAGAGGAAGTTACCACTAATGGGATAAGCTCCAAGTTGATAAGCAGACTGGAAGACCAGTTTCATATGACCTCCATAGACGTGAAATTCGACACGAGCCGGTGGAAGCTCAAGTGGAATATAAAAATGAAGCCGCAACTTTACGGGAAATCATGGGAGATTCAGAATGTAACGGGTCCATTTGGCGTTTCGGGGATAACCCGTGTAGTCCCCCAAGGTAGAGACTTATCCAAAAAGTATTTGAAAACTGTCACGTTAAGCATCCCATTCGTCCAGGAACGGGATAGGTTCATTTGGCTACAGGTCTTACACGCTCAAAATAGTCTAGTTTCGTTAACCTGCGACCTAAACGCTACTCACTGGAAGGACTACGAAAAGATTATCAGGAGGAATGAACACTCCCTCCAGAAACTATTCCTTCTAAACTTTACCGACATGGCTAAGAGCTTCCTAGCCAAAGCGGAAGAAATCACCGGCCCATTCAATTGGGGAATGTTTGAAGAATGCCTTGAACTCCAAGAAATCACTTTGATTGCAGATACCTTCATACATTCTTCATTCCCTCCAAAAACTAACGAGAACACACCCTTGGATAAAACTCCACGATACATGTCCAACGTAAACCTGACCACTCTCAATTGCCCCAAGCTAAGGGCCTTATGGCTCGAAAACTTTTCCTTCTCAGAAGACGAAGTGGAGCACCTTAGGTACTCCAACGTGGTCCAAAAAACCTCCGCAAGGTTTGAACTGTGCACCCTAAAAAACTGCAAAATCGGACAAGAGTCCGTATCCGAATTACACATAGGCTCCAGGAAAGGTCGAAACCGTTGTCTGGAATGTCTATGCTTCGGCACCATGAGCTATGATGACGACGACCTCGATGCTTTTGAAAAGTTCACAAAGTCCAAGTTAGCCAAGATGAGTGACTACGCTACGGACCGAGACTTTGACTTCCCTACAGACATGATTGAATATT
Source organism: Lepidocyrtinus dapeste (assembly GCA_036850885.1). NCBI lineage: Eukaryota > Metazoa > Arthropoda > Collembola > Entomobryomorpha > Entomobryidae > Lepidocyrtinus > Lepidocyrtinus dapeste. The sequence continues at coordinate 6,232 of JAANSQ010002724.1, forward strand.
TCCAGTATTCCTCTAAGCAACCCGTACAAACTAAAAAGGTTTCTTTGAAGGACGTTGTAGCAGAAAATATTAACTTGATTGGGGGAATCGCCTTCACTGTTTGGCTAGCATTTGCAAAATAAATCTAAATTATCTTAAAAAAAAAACAACTTATTTGCATGTAGAATTAGGGAAGAATTAACATGAGACTTAATGAAAACCACAAATAAATAATAAATCAATAGGGTTACGCAATACACAATATCTAGAGAAAGTCCATTCGAATATTTTAATCATAAACAAGGCGTTTGTCAACCTTGACCTTCCAAAAATGACAGAGGGCAAGTGAGTATCCTCATCATTTCAATCTCAAATTTAATTAAATTTGCTTTAAGGAAACGTTAAATTTTTTGAAGACACTTTGCCAAACCCAAGTCTACTGTGAGCAGTAGCGGGGAGGAATTCGTCCAGATCCGTTTCGCTGATTTGATTCCTTTGAATAGCAAACCGAAAGGAACGAAACTACAGAATGCGTTGAATTTATTCCGCGGTGGACAGACCTCTGCCCATATACTGGCTGAAATTACTGACTTTGTAAGAATTTATGAACTCCAATCATGGACTGCGGAAGCTGGAGTATAGAGGTCATTGTATCACATTACCCCCACCTCCAGAAATCCGGATAAAAGTATCCCTTCATTCCCCCAGCGTTCCGCAGTCTCTGATCCAATATAGGCTGGTAATTATTGAATAATTTAATCTTTCCCAAGATGAAAAGGGAGACGGAGGCAGATGACGTCATCATTTTACGTATGCACGGGGAAGACTTTGAGCATGTGACGGCGAGCAACCTTCAAAAGACGCTGCATAGCAGCGTGAGCTCCACCAAAGTTAAATTCACGTCATCGATTTCTCTAAAGCATTTTTTGCATTCTTGCAAGTTATCATATTGCCCCACCTCTTCCCTTATTTAGAAAAAGGTGTCTGGGATGTCGGAAGTGATTTTTAAAAGGCTTCCGGTTCTACTGGAGAAATCCTTCACTGCCTCCTGGAAGGGAATTCTGCTGACACAGCCAGAATATTTAATTCTAGTTCCAGTTATGGTAAATGCTCCGAAAGTGGTATATTTGACTGGTGTCGCGGGTCTAGTGTTCAACGGTCCTATTTCACTGCGCTTGGACAACGAAAAAATATGGCATACTATTCTGGACTATTTTGAGTAAATTCCGCATTTTTTTTTCAAAAAAAAATTATTGTTTGTAGTAATTGAAATATTCAGATAAAATTGATCGATTTTAGCTTGACTGTGCCATTGCTCATTAACGTCCACAAAATGGAGGAAAGTGCCAGCCGCTATAAGCGATTAGTAGTAGCTTTCGAAGCTTTGGCTCGTGCCGAGAAGGAAATTCGTAATTTCATAAAAATTAAAATTATCCATACGTGATATTTGGAGGAAATTGATCATATTCTAATTTGGTCAGATCAAGTGAGATCATGCGTAAAGGCATTGGCCACCGAAATGGGTAGCTTCCTGGAGGCGGAGTTTGTTCAGGTTTTAGTCGTAAACCAGGATCTTATCGATGATAAGAAGCTGCACAAGTATTGTAGCATAGGAAGTCCAATGTTTGATAAGGACAAATGTCCAAGTCCTAATGTAATTTAGTAATTAAACTAAATCATCAATTTCATCGAAAGATTTATAGAAATAATTTTTGCACAGTTGCACCAATCGGATGACATAAAAATGTCTCCGGATAATTGTGTGGGGTACGTAGCCATACATGGGAAGAGTTTAAGGGTGAATCGGCCTTCGGATTTGTCCACTTATGGGATTAGCGGTAACGCCATTCATACTGTTGGAGGGTGTTTGGTCAAGTAAGATTTAGAGTAGAGTCCTGGAATAAAAGTTCATTTTCATGAAACGCAACGTGGTACTGACTTAGACTTCCTGAATTCTTTTCTTAGAAATGTGTTATGCATACCCATCACTGAACACTCCGGTGAAGCCCCGTTGGTAGTAGAACTTTCGAATAAACCTGGAGGTTTCAGTTACCAGGATGAGGAGCAGGCCCAGTTATTTGCTAAACGGGCCGCTGCTATATTATCGTCTTCGCTTTTGATGGATTTGAAGAAGAAGGCAATTAGACGGTATGGCCAAAGTCAAAGACATTATTAAAAAGTCCGTTAATCATCCAGAAGATTTACTTATATTCCATTCCAGACATGGGATCAGAAACGAAGTGCTCGCGAATATCGGTGAAGTGAGTCACTTCAAAGTGAGGCAGCTGCTGGACTTGAAATTCCAGTACTCCTCCTCATTTAGGAATAAACTGTTGGACTTTTCCTTCACCATGAGGCTCTTTCCAGACCAACAGTCTCCAGGAGTAGTGCTTTATATGTTTATGGACTTGGGTCTTGTCCAGAGGTGGAAAATGAAGAAGTCCACTTTGATTCGGTATAAAAAAATATCAAAAACTGGAGTAACTACAATGAACTTGAACTTGACTGCTTTGGATTTTAAACGTTCAAGGTTCATCCTTTCCATGCAACAAGGCTATCGAGATATCCCTTATCATAACTGGAAGCACGCATGTTGCGTAACACATTTCGCATACGTTTTGCTCAAAAAAATTGACCTGGTTCACATGGGCTATATAACGTATGGGTATAAGTTTATCAGTACTTTTGAGGAAATATTTTTTTTGCAAAATTCTAACTGCATCCATTCTCGAAAAGTGAGGTGGAAGCCTTAACACTGATGATATCCTGCTTGGCTCATGATATTGACCATCGTGGGAGAAATAACCACTTCAATCTCTGTACCAAGTCTGAACTCTATCACTTGTATAAGCAGGAAGATAGCATCATGGAGGTAACTTCCTCCATTCCTCCAAGTTCCTGCAAAGTTTATTTCTGGGGTGAAGTGATACTATATTAAATGTATCTTCTACAGAGGCATCATATCGCAGTGACCTTGAGCGTTCTAAATTCTGAAGACTGTAACATAATCCAAAACCTTACAGACAATGAGTACAGGGAATTCCTAGAATTAGTTCAGTGGAATATTTTAGGTGCGTAATTTAATTTCCTTCAAATTACGAAAGATTGTGCTCAGATATTCTTCCTTTTTCTTATTTCAGCCACTGACCTCTCAAAATATATGCAAAATCGTTATGAATATTTTTACACCACTGAGTCACTTCGATAAGACAGATAAGATTCACCGGAGACATTTATGCGCGCTTATAATGACCAGTGCGGATCTCTCGGATAATATCAAAAAGTGGGATCATAACCTACCAACTGTGGTAAATACGACTTGAAGACAATTTCAATTCCTAATGAAGTCCAATAGTCCAAGCCATAAGTAATTTATGCAAAACTCCTCCACAGAAATCCATTTTCCATGAATTCTTCGCTCAAGGGGATGATGAGATCGCTTTAGGACTGAAACCGGTAAGTTAAAGTACGTAAATATAAATTGAAATTTAGGGAATCATAAAATATTCATCTAGCTTTTGGTGTTATCGTTCGAAAGATGCCCATGATGAATAGGAAGGTCGCCTACATTCCTCAAATCGAGATTCAATTTATAAACAACATTGTCCGCCCAGTATTCGAGTAAGCCTTAAAATCATAACTAAAATGGATTTTATGAATTTCCTCCAAAAAACGACTTATTTTAATTTTAATGTAGGTCCCTAGCTGAGCTCCTCCCCCAAACTAAGGTATGCCTAACAAATCTGGACTACTTTGAGGACCTCTGGCTCGTATCTACCGTCGTGTTCGACGAGAACTCACATCTAGATGACCCTTTGATGATCCTCGAACTTAAAGAGATGAAAGAAGAAAATCTAAAAAGGCGTTCTGCGCCTGAACTCCAGTCCATCCTTTCAGAGCATGGAGTTCCAGTACTGAGCATTCCCCAGTACGCCACAAAAACAGGTTCCCACGAGTCCTTAGATCGTATCAACGTAGGAATGGAACCCAGCCCAGATAAACGTGCAAACAAGTCACCACTACTGGCACCTACACCTCCGGGAGGTAACGAGGGCAAGACCCAATACTGCCTCCTCCTCAAGACCTACTTATGCTGTTACATGTGCAGGAAAAGAGGTCTAGTGGCGGCACGCGCGGTGAGGAAGCTCCGACTAGAGTCTGAATATTTAGACCGAAGAGTAAACAACTACGAACGGAGGAGAAGCATAGATTCTGCTGCTACCGCTGCCACTGCCGCTTCCCTATACTAAATAAATGAAACCTCCAAGTCTCCAACTGCTACATTTTTTATTACATAATTTATTAAATCTCAATTCCTAAGTCAAAACACAAGTATCAACGCAAACGAAAATATACAGCCTTTCTTAAAAAATGCTTAACGCATGATTGCATTATGCTCCAAAACTCCATTCCCTCCAGAGTCAAGATTCATTGATATGACTTATACTAGAATTAGAATTACATCGAAATCTTGCCAGCTTAATTTTTAATTCCTGTAATACACTTTGAATTTTCGTTTTCACTATCTTGAACCATCGGCTTTAAAGGAATAACTATTTTTAATATAATCAGATACAGAGCACACAGGACATACCACCAAACATAAAAAAGTTTCGTTCCAAAACTCACCCAACATCTTCTATGAAGTTAAACTAAAACTTATTCGAAAGATTCTAAATCTAACTGTTTGTAAGTTTTCACTTTTCACCATTATTTACCTTAACTGTATCATTATCGCTCATGGAATACTGTTTGACTACTTGTATATATTTGTTTGGAACCTAACCGAAAATCAGAAATTCGAGTTCAGACATTTTATTCGTTTTTAATTCCCGCCAGTTTGACAGATATCACTCTATAGTAAACACTGAGAAGTTTAAAATTTTAAATCTTCCCACCAGAAAAGAAACAAATCTTCAATTTGAAAACCGGCGTCGCCGCTGCGCCGAAGCAAAGAAAAAAACATGCTAGCCAAGAACGCGCTAGTGGTTTGTTTGGATTGAAACTATTGAAAGTATTGCTTCTTTTGTAGTTCTTCTGGAACTTAGGATTAAAAATTAATTTTTTATTTCGTATTTCAAGTATACAATCGTAGTGATATAATGAACCGAAAATTACTCCCAAAAACTAATTTTTTTTT